>NMUG010007988.1:0-11834 GCA_002855965.1 Monotropa hypopitys | reverse complement strand
ATTTTTAAATTTTAAATGTTTTCATTTTTGTATTAAATGGATTGATTTTTTAAAATTTTTAAATGAATTGATTTTTAGTTATTTTTATATTTAGAATTTCAGCTTATTGATTAGTTTTTTATGTTTGACATTCCAAAGGAAATAATAAGTAAAACAACACAAACTAGTTTACAAATTATTTTCTCGATCCAATATATCTGGTTGCTTAATTCGCCAACAATTTGGATTACAGAAACTGATTATTAAAATGTTTTTTATTTTTAAATTCTAAAAAAATATCAAGCAATCCGGCGAAGCCAACTTATATGTTATTTTTTCGGAACTGAATCTGGTGGTTACCTAATTTCGCCGAGAGATTCAGATACCAAAAAATTGATTATTTGAATGTTTTTAATTTTTAAATTTCAACAGAAATATCAAGTAATCCGGCTAAGCCGTCTTACAAGTTATTTCTTTGGATCTGAATTTGGTTGTTATTTAATTTCGTTGAGATATTCAGATGCCATGGAATTGATTATTTGAATGTTTTTTAATTTTAAATTCTAAAAGAAATATCAAGTAATCGAGCAAAGCCGACTTCCAATTTATTTCTTCAGATCTGAATCTGGTGGTTACTTAATTTTGCCAAGAGATTCAGATACCAACAAACTGATTATTTGAATGTTTTTTCATTTTAAATTTTAAAAAAAATATCAAGTAATCCGGCAAAGCCGACTTACAAGTTATTTCTTCGGATCTTAATCTGGTGGTTACTTAATTCGCCGAGAGATTCAGATGCAAATGAATTGATTATTTGAATATTTTGATTTTTAAATTCCAAAAGAAATATCAAGTAATCTGGCGAAGTCGACTTACAAGTTATTATTTCTTCGGATCTGAATCTGGTAGTTACTTAATTTGTCGAGAGATTCAGATGCCAAGAAATTGATTATTTGAATGTTTTTTGTATCAGAATAGGGAAAGAAGAAAAATGTGAGAAAGAAAAGAATAAAGCAATAAATTGATACTTTTAGATTCAACTGATTAATAACTAGCTTATCAACGGCAGCCTGGAAATCATCGATTAAATTTATAAATATTAATTGTTACAATATTCATAAAACAAAAAAGAAAAGGGTAATACATGGATGATAGTATGTATATAAATATAGACATGGTATGTAGATATATACTTATATATATATATATATATATTGTACTGGCATAGCCAAGCTGAACGATGTTAGATAATAGTAATATGCCAGAAGGACCGAGCTTAAAAAGAAAAGAACAAAAGTACCGGAATAACTAGATTTAATGAAATTGATTTTTCTAAATTCAAATAATGATTAATCGGCTTGTCGGTCATGGCCATACATTATCCAAGAAATTATTTAAATGAATTTATAGAGATCAATTTTATGATGATGAAAATTTGTCTTTCGAGGTATCAAGATGTGACCGAATAGCCGGTCGGCATAGCTATACGCGAAGCCAATATATCACAAAATAAAATTTTGAAAGCCAATTTCTCAACTCATATGTGCAAGGGATATATATGTTCATTTTTCATCCCGATAGTCATACGATGCCAACATAGCTGATGTTATGTTGACTTTATTGGGATAAAATACAAATCAGTATTCCTCGCATTAGGAATAAATACTACATCATAGCGATTAATATTGAAGGTGAAAATTTTGTTTACCTTGTCTAAATTACAATGATGAATAAGGTAAGTTTATGGATTAATTTATAGGATTATAATGAAATATAGTACACGAGCGAAAACCCCCTACTATATTAATCTATAATCTCGAGTTGGACTTTCCTAAGTAAGAATAAATACAAAAAATACAAAGATATATAGAATTTGGTTTAGATTTGTTGGTAAAAATTCGATAGAGGTTCGAATAGACTTTAGAGAATTTTCGGTTTGCCAGAAAATAGGGTTTTCAGGATTTGAGCTTTGGTTTTCTTGAGGATAAGTTTTGGTTTCTATTTTTGAAGGTGAATAACTGATTTGAGTGATTTAAGAAGTGGTAAGGAGGTTTAGGGGAGTTTAGGAAGGATTTGGGTTGGATTAGGGTTGATTTGGAAGGATTTTGAGAGAGAGAGAGAGAGAGAGGGTTCTGGTCAGATTAGAAGGTTGAGAGAATAAATTGTCATGGCTTGGGCACCTCTCGGGGTCATCCTCAAGGCCTTGGGATGCATCTGGTTAAATAGAGTCGTGTAGCAACTATAGCTGCTACCATGATGTCAGAAACCACCAGCCTAGACAATAGCTGTAGGCTGAGTCACTCTTCCAAATTGGCAAAAGTGGTTCAAATATAGTCAGTTTCTGATGCATAATGCACACATATATATGTGTAAACATATATATATTTTGACCCATTTCATTCGATTTTGATTTGAGATATCCATTCTACCTGTCTTGACGCGCTATGAGCCCTGTTTCTGATCGAACAAAAAATATCATCATTGATGTCGGGTTGATTCGTGAATTTTAAAAATATAAAACACTTGAAATGAATAAGTTTTGAGAAAAAGTCGGTTCTCGGAGTTTTTGCTCTAAATAATCGAATTTGTCATTTGTGCGTATCTCTCTTATGGTCATTTATCCGTCGCAACTATTCCATAGAAAATTTTAGTCTTTTTATCAAGACTCCATAAAAATTTGGCTTGAACATTTCCGACATCGTCTCGTCGTTCTACGCCATAATAAATAGAATAGTGTCTGCGTCCAACTAGATTCCGATGTTTTCTCCGATGATGTCAGTCTTTGCTCAGTTTTCTCAGGAATAAAATTATCGACGATTTTCCATTGAGAAACTTGATTTTGGACGTTCATGTGAAATTCGGTTGATCCTGGCATGAAATGCTTGTTTTGTAGTGATTTCTCAACGTCCATTTTATATTTGTCCCGAACTGTAAATCAGATTGAAAATCTGTCTTCGGGTAAATATTCCTTAACACTTTACCGACATTTATTCAATGAAATATCGTTACTTCTTGCTGTCAGTGCTGCTCGTGAGAAGTTTGAACATCCTGGAATTGTGTTCTGACATATCCCGAAGTCAATTTGATCATTTCCGAGTAGTGACTCAAAATGGGGCATCAACAATCCCAATTTTGGTCTCTCTTTCTCTCTCAACTCTCTCTCTCTCTCACTATCGGAAATAGAGCATCCATTTTCAAAAAATCCAACTCTTTGGATCTCTCACTCTCTCACTCAAACACCAACTACCGGAAATGGGAGCCCAATTTTTGGAATGATTGTGGTTCTCTTCCCAGCCACTGCCACACATCACTACTATCGGAAATTACCTAGCGAGTTTCAAAAAAATGGCAACATTATCCCCAATCTTTCCAAAATGCATCAAATCAACTCGAAACACTAATGTAATATTTAATACAACTATGAATCACATTTTTTCTCGAATAGCATTAATATTTTCTATTAGTGATTATAAAATTAAACAATAAATCATAAAATATTCCAAAAAATCATATGAATTTCTAGGTTGTTACATAAATTCTGCAATAATTTGCACTGACCGGTAGAGGATCGATATGATGAACGGTATAGTCGTGGATCTACCAGTGGCTATTGTTTTTGACAGTAAGGACCAATAGCTGCACAAATTTAACAAATTTTTAATTTTTTGATTTCTTTCTTTATTTCCTACAAGTATTGACTTACGAAAAATATAATAAACATGTATAAAATATTATTAGCACATAATATCTAAAAATAAATTGGGCTCATTAAAAAGAATATCTAAACAAATTTTTTGTACAACTTAATTTGTGTCAATATGATTTAAACTTTGAAAGAATATGACTAAAACTTAGGGCAACACATTTCATTTAAAATTGTCCTTAAATTATTAGACTGAGTTTATATAAGTTGATCTAGTCACTAACTCTATTAATTTTATAAAAAAATAATTTTTATAATTTAAATTCTAAATGATTAAAAAAGCACTTAAATTTATCTAATTTTGCTACTTTTACATGATCAATTAAAATAGTATTTAGAAATTAATAAATTAATTAAATTTTTGTGCGGAGCCTGACATGGATTCCACACATACATGTTCACATTTGGCCTAAATTTTTTGAAATAAACTTTAAACGATTGGAGTTAATACAAAGTTTATCATATTGTACTATATACTTTTGCAGGCTTATTTAAAGTAATACTTAAAATTTAATAAATATGTCAAAAAATTTTGTAAGGACCGACGCAGATCCAAATATTAGCACGTATGTGCGAGACCCACATGAGACACCACACAAAAATTAATTAATTAATTAATTTTTAAATATTATTTTAATTGATCTTATAAAAATTAGCACAGTCTAATAAACTTAAGTACTTTCTTTAATCATTTAAAGTTTTTTTCAAAAGTTTTGAGTCTAACATGAGCAAGTATGTATGAGACCCACACTGGACCCCACACAAAAAATTTAATCATTTAATCATTTTTTAAATATTATTTTAAGTATTTTAATAAAAAATAGTGAAATTAAATAAATTTAAGTGATTTCTTCAATCGTTCAAAGTTTTATTCATAAAAATTATTTTTATAAAACTAATGAAGTTAGTAACTGGACAAAAATAGAAAATCAATCTAATACTTTAAGGTACTTTTTAATAAAATGTATAATGTAATGACCGAATAATAAGAACTGAAATAGTTTGGGGGCAAAGTAGTATATTAACAACTGTATTACCAAAAATAAAAATAAAAATAAAAATAAAAATAAAACCGTACAAAATACAGAGAGCTCAGGGTACTTCCAGTTCCTGATGCCAGTCGAGACCCAGACCTCTCTCTCATCTTCTGTTTATTGGTTTCAGAAATTTTTGTGCTGATCACAGATTGGAAAAATCCAACTCCCTAACGGATTAGCTCCAATTTCGGCAATCAATTGCCAGGTGATGCCCCGGAAGCCCTTATTATCCTTTTACCAAGTGGTTATACATCAGTTATCTTGATTACATCTGCCAATCTCTTGTAATTACCTATTGATTTTCTTCCTATCTATTTTTTGTTTATGAACTTGGGTTATTTAAAGTTCATGGCTTTGCGAACAGAATGTTTCACTTTAGGTTGCTTGAAAGTCACATTTGATTCCTTTTTTCTGCTTCTGTTTGGTCGTCCATTTCTCTTCCCTTTTGGATTGTTTTGGTTTTGGAAAGACTGAAATGTTGATACTTGTCTTTTGATCCCAGTTCAATTAGACACAAGGATTGGTTTGGTTTGGTTTTGGTTATGGTAAGATTCTTTTTTTGTTCTCTATTATCAGTTTGGACAAACTAGTGTGTGGAATTTGAGTTGTGGTTCAAGCATGTTGAGAGCAATATTAACTCCCAGTTCCTCAACACCCCTCCCCCACCAAATCTCAGCCACTGTCACCTTTGGGAAGGCAACCTAATACCTACTTGTTGCTTACCTGCATTTGCACACTCAGTTATAGTTATAATGAGATGCACTTCTCATGTAGTTCCTTGTGCCTCTATAAATACATTGTTACGAGAAACCGATATAGTAAAAAATGAACCACTGCTATAGGTTGCTTGAAGAGAGCAGAAGTTGAGATGGATGAAATGATTTTTTTGGACAATGTTATGCCAGTGGAGATTGCACTTAAAAGGGAGCTACAATACAGGAGGAAGGTGGAGGCATGGCGAAAGCAGCAACAAATTGATCCTATGAATGACACTTTGCAATTGGAGGTGAGACTTATATAGAACTGACCAACCAATCACCAACCTTTAATACTCAAACCATTACAAAATTCGTCTGAAACTTAGGATAGTTTGCAAATAGTTGAATTTAATTATGGTTGGATCATATTTTTGCAGTTATGATATTTTCTTTCGATTTTGTATGAGCCAATTTAGGTATATTCCTTCTTCAGGACATGTATTCAGCCTTCATTCTTCTTTGGAGCCTAAGAGCCTAGGAGGAGTCCTCTCCTTGAAGTAATCACTTATCAATGCAGTTTTATATAGAATATATCATCTTGCCGATCTTATGCTCCCTCTCTTGTTTTGGCTCTAATGTATTCAACACGATTTCAAGTTGTATTATTGGGAATTCATGTTGCACTAGAGACAATTTTTATTTTGGGTTGACTATAATTTGGTTGTTAGTTGAACAGATATATGAAGCCATTTAGGTTTATAAGTAGATAAATGAAAAGCTATAGCGAGACTGCCATTTGTTTAGCACGAGAACTACTAGCCTGTGAAATCCTAGAGACATGTTTGCAAATGAAGACTCCTACACACAATAAAGCTTAATCTGAGTTTCCTGAACACGAAATCACATGGCACGGCTAGTTAGTTGTAAGTATGGTGATTGTTGTAGGTTACAGAGGTTGAAGAAGCACATGGACATGGATACTACCCGATGTAGATACTTTGAGGAAAAAAAAAACTCAGGACATGACAATGCTGAAGCACACAAAAGTTTTATTTGTTGTACAACTACAAGTGCAAAAAAATCTCTTCATTTTCGTATTACAAAATAAGTTTTATTATATTGTAAGAATTCACTTTTTGCAATCGATTTATTGAGAAATCATTCGCATTTTTTATTTTAAAAAATCTCTAAAAATTGTAGTTTTAGGCTTTGAAGTTGAGTTGCAAAGCACGAGGAAGGGGATTGGATGATATACATTCAAACTATTTTTCTTTTATTCTTTGGCATCAAAGTTATTTCTTCAAAGTTGTGATGTTTCCATGCATCTCTAAATAATGGACATTTGTGTGACTCAAGTTTGTTTTTCTTTTATTCTTTTAACAGGTTGAACTAACAATCTATATTACATTTCACAGCGGTTCAAATTTTGAATGTATCTTTTTCTTTTATATATCTTTTTGTATAGTTGTTTGCAGATGATACTGACTTGGTAGATGAAACTGCAAGAGATGTTAATGTAAAATTAGAAACTTGGAGAGAAACATTAGAGTCACAAGGTTTAGGATCCGTAGTACTAAGATATAGTGCATAGTATGTATGTTTAATGATAGCTAAAGTACTAATATTGATTCAATGACCCTTCAAAATCAGAAATTACCAAGAGGTGAGCGTTTTAAGTATTTTGGCTCAATTATGAGTAAGGATGGAGAGATTGTGAAGGATGTTACGCACAAAATTCAAGCTGGATGGATCAATTGAATGAGTGATGCTGGAGTGTTGTGCGATGGTAGTATACCTGCAAAGTTGAAGGAAAAATTCTACCGTACGACCATGTAGCCATATTATACGGTACAAGCTAAAATGAGAATGTTGAAATGAATGTGTGGTAAAACTTTGCGAAATAAAATTAGAAATGAAAACCTTCGCGATATGGTAGGTGTAGCACCACTAGAAACTAAGGTAAGAGAAAATAGATTAAGGTAGTTTGTACATACCTATCGTAGGCCCGTTGATGCGGTAGTTAGGCAGAGTGATATATTTATGATAGATGGTAGTACTAAGGGGAGGGGTAGACCTAATGTTTTAAAAGGTGCTAGGTGGGCGGTCGAGGATGGCCTAGCGCCTAGAGGTCTAGACGAGAGCCTAGACGGAGATCTAGGCGGGGACTAGGCGGTTATTTATTTATTAAGAGAATTAATATTTACTTAATACAACAATGAATAATGCATGAAACTTTTTTATAACATCAAATATATAATATCTGTGATTTAAGGCTTTGTTTAGTTTGGTTTGGTTATAAAATTTATGATATCTTTTCTTAGTCGTGGCAGACCACTACCGCCTAGCACCTAGACGGCACCTAGGCGGACAACTACCGCCTAGCGCCTAGGCGGCCACATGATGGGCCTTTTAGAACAACGGGTCGACCTAAATTGACTTTAGAAGTAGTAGTTCATAAGGATCTAAATTTACTAGGTATAACGAACACGATGCACTCGACCGAGCACATTAAAAAAAATTCATGTAGCCGATCCCAATTGATTGGGACTCAAGTCTCAGTTTGGTTTGGTTTGGTTTGTGTATCGTTGTGTATTCCACTAATTTAGGCTTAGATTTTTCTTTCCAATTAAGGGTTATGACAATCTCACATTTTCCTATTTAAATACTAGTATTAGGTTTGTACAAGTATTCAATTTACTTGGTAATACAAAAACCTTTTGGGTCTATTATCATTGTGTTAAAGCTATAACCCTTAGAATCTCTCGATCTTTACCAACCAGACCTCGTGCGATCTCCCTCGATCCCCGTCGGACAACGACGAGCTCCGATGAACACTCGTTGATCGTTGCACGACTCCGGCGGACGTCGTTTCTCCCTCTACTTCTCCGATCTAAACATGAAACTCATATTCTGGCTCACCTAACCCTTGTCAGACCTTCTCCTCCCTCATACAAACCTAGCCGGACTTGCTTCCCCCTCAGACGACCCTTGCCAAAGACCTGACTATCTTTGACGCTCGTCAGATCTTCTCTTCTCTTCTCTGGATCAGTCGTTTTGTTGCCTTTCTGAATCTCTCTCTTGTGATTGTGTTTTTCACTCTCTCTAAGTTGAAGGATGGTGATTTGATCTACTCTGTGCCATGTGACAGTGGCTTTGCCTCTCGTGACCTCAGCCTCTGTTTCGGTAACTGATATCCATTCTCGTTTGTTATAGATCTGTGTTTATAATGATGTCAGACGACATAGGAATCAATATTTGGTTGAATGGTAATAATTATTCATATTGGGCTAGTGTTATGAAAATTTTTGTACTTGGTAACGGTTTATGGGGTTATGTTACTGGATGAACATTATTGCTCTCCAACTCCAAAGTTGAAGGCTAGACAAACACCGTTGCTAAATGGAATATAGACCGTTGCTAAATAGAATATAAAAAATGCATAAGTTCTTACTTGGTTTCATAATTTTGTGGAACTCTACATTGGTATGAATTTTTTTAAGTACGACACAACACATAAGATATGAAATTATTTGAAAGGCATGTATCTTGAGTCAAACTTTGCCAAACAGTATGAACTTGAAATGTCTATTTGCCATGCTAGTCAGTGTGACAAATCTATTCAGGACTTTTATAATGAGATGACTAGCTATTGGAATCAGTTGGCTCTTATGATTATGTGTAGCACCGAGAGAAACAATGGATCGTTCAATTTCTCATGGCTCTTCGAGTCCAGTTTGAGCCTCTTCGTAGGACAATCCCGTACCGTTCTCCATTACCCTCAGTGGATGGGGCCATTCATGAACTTATTGCTGAAGAAACATGGTTCAAAGTTGCTAATATTGCACCTCTCTTACTATCTGCTTCACCTATACAGTCTTTGGCATCTCTTTTGCCCACTCCATCATCCCATCTTATTCAAGTTACATGCAAACCCAAGCCCAAATTCCTATGGATGAGTGCATCTATTGCCACTAGAAGGGTCATTGAAAGCATGCATGCCATAGACGTGTCCCGCCAAAGAGCCGCAATTCTTCTCATTTGATCACTTTTTTAGTTTCTCGGGGACCACAACAACATTCTCGCCCTTCTACAACCTTGGCTTCACTTCTCCCATGTTTAAGCAATATAAGCAATATTGGGAATTTATGGCAGCTATTCAGGGGGATTCTTCCTAAGCTTCTGCCATGTCTACCACTCGCACAGGTTTGCACGGTTCTTATACCACATGTATCTTACCCACCACTTGAATTTTTGATTCTGTCTCTTCTCATCATATGACTCATGATTTATATCTTAGTCATTGTGTTTTCCCTGTTTCTCCTATTAGTATTGCCACCACCTATGGTTGCCCTCCACACATTTCTACTAGTTTTGTTGTCTTTACGTCAACTCCTTTATTATCTATTCCTCATGTCTTTTATGTTTCTCAACTATTGTTAAGCCTTCTCTCAATTAACCAAGTATCTGACTCTAGTTTTGACATCTTGTTTTCCTCTTCTGGCTGTGCTGTACAAGACCGGACATCCAAAAAGCAAATTGGGACAGACTGTGCAGTACAAGATCGGACATCCAAAAAGCAAATTGGGACAGACCGTGGAGTTGACGATCTCTATATCTTGGAAAACTTGCATATCCCGACAGAATCCTCTTCCACTGCTGTATCATCTTTTTTGTTTAAATCAGAAGTCATCTCTTTTTATCTTTGGCATTCTAGATTAGGACATGTGTCTAGTGAGCATCCGAAACTTTTGGTTAAGTTAGATCGTTTGGGTCCTATCTGTGTAAGTGATATTTCTAATTGCAGTTGTTGCAAGTTTGCTAAAATGTCTTCTTTTTCCGTTTAATAAAAGCACCTCTATTTCTAGTTCTCCTTTTTAGATTGGTCATACTGATTTATAAGGCCTATCCCCCGGTGCTACTAAAGGCAATCCAGTTTGTTATGTCTCGTTTGTCGATGACTATAGTCGATACATATGGGTTTATTTGATGAATCACAAATTTGATTTCTTTAAAATATATTGTAGTTTTCACGCCATAGTTTCAAACCCACTTTTCTACATTTGTTAAGATTCTTCGTTCTGACTTGGGTGGGGAATACATTCTTGTTAGAATAGTGTTTAGTTGTTAGAATAGTGGTTTGTCTCACATCACGTAGTTTAACCTTGTATTTCTATCTCAGTTAATATAAATAGATTAAGTTGTGTATTAGGATAAAGGGCGAACCCGGCGTAGCGGTAAAACTACCCTATTGTGACCTGTAGGTCATAGATTCGATTCACGGAAATAGCCTCTCTGTTTGCAGGGGTAAGACTGCATACATCAACCCTTCCCCAGACCTCGCATATGTTGGAGCTTCGGGCACTGGGTTACCCTTTTAAGTTGTGTGTTAGGGTGAATTAACACCGTTAACACTCTTTCTTTTCTCTAATACCATAGTATCAGAGCCATCACCATAAAAAACCCTATCCCTATCATGAAAACCTTTTGCCGCCACCATCTGCGGTCGCCGCCGTCGTGCCCCGCCCCGATACACTACTCTAATGAGAGTGCAACGAACGAGGAAGATGACAGTCAAGCGTGATTATCTCCCTAAGTCAACATCATTAGGTGACTTAACTCATTTAATCTTTTAATCCACACTTAAACTCTAATCACGCTCATTAACAATTTATTAGATTAAAGAAATCTAAACAATCATACACATTGTCTAATAAATGATAATAAATGTGACACCCAGTATAAATCTTGACCCCATAGGAAGGACAGAAGGTTCCTAGGTGGGTGAGATTGTGGTGGGGTGGTCATGGATCCCACATCGCTTGGTGAATCTAAGTTGTGTGTGCTATAAATAATAAATCATAAACCTAACTTGCACAAGGCCTTTTAAAACTGTGTGGGCGTCAAAGCCCATTGGAACATCCCAGTTAAGTATGCTCATCCTGGAGTAGTCTAAGGATGTGTGACCCCCTGGGAAATCCACTTGGATTTGGCGGCCAAAGAAGACAATATTGTGCTGGGCGAGGGCGGGTCGTTACATATGGTATCAGAGCCTACACCAACCGGAAATATGGGACCGGATGAGAATCTTGACCCCACACGAGGACGCGTGTTCCTAAGTTGGGAAGATTGTGATACCCATGATGAATCTTGACCCTACATGAAGGACAGAAGATTCCTAGGTGGGGGAGATCGTGGTGGGGTTGTTATGGATCCCACATCGTTTGGTGGATGTAAGTTGTGTGTGCTATAAATAATAGATCATGAACCTACCTTGCACAAGGTTTTTTAAAGCCGTGCGAGCGTCAAAACCCATTGGAACATCCCAATTAAGCGTGCTCAGCCTGGAATAGTCCAAGAATGGGTGACCTCCTGAGAAGTTCACTGGGATTTGGCGGCCAAAGCGGACAATATTGTGCA
>NMUG010007987.1:0-11836 GCA_002855965.1 Monotropa hypopitys | reverse complement strand
TAAATAGTAAGCTTATTTTAATTCATTAGTTTAGGTTTTATAATTATTTACAATATTTTTTATCCAAAAAGTAACACATGGAACCGGTTATCCAAATCCACAAAAAAATTCCCAAATAACTCATTACGCAACCGGTTACCCCTCACATGCGGAACCGGTTACCCTAAAATATGCGCTACCGGTTACGCCAAAAACACGTAACCGGTTACCCTTACTGTATATCGAAATATCACAGAATACTGTTCATCTTCGTTTTCAATATCCCAAAATCCTAACAGTGGTTCCAACAGCCAAATAACAACAAAATTGACTACTGAATATGCAAGAATCTATCATCTGAAGCTATAAAACACAAACTATTCATTTAATTGAATCAAAACCAATTAAAATCAACCAAAAACAAAATTGAGGAAACCCACTTTATACAAAATCCAATTTTAATCTAATAATCAACAAAAACTAACTTCAATTCAAGAATAGAAGTTCAAACTACTAAGAAAAATACAGAACTTATCGAATTTCAATGTTCAAAAGACTTGATTTTAACCAAAAATCCCTAATTCCCCTTGAGATTAATTTTCTCTCTATAGAACCCTATTCCTCCATTTCTCTCTTCCTCTCTCTCGACTGTGCAATTGCAAAATGAGATAAAGTGGACCAAAAACAAAATTAAACTGAAGATGAATCGGTGGCACAAAGCTTTGAATGCATTTATTTGATAAAGGACAAAACCCACCGATCAAACAAACGACAACCCAGATTTTTCTGACATGCGCAACCTTTTACGCCAAAATACCCGCAACCGGTTACCCAACAACAAGTTCGAAAAATATATATAACATAGCCCATCTACTTGGGCCAATAGGCAGAGAGAAAACCAAATGTGAAATACAAACACTTAGAAAAATATTCTAACTCTCAAATATGCATCTTAGGCTTATTTCACAAATTTAAATTTATACACATTTTAAATTTCAACTAATCTTTATTAACACAATTTTAATAATCTTATTTTCAGAATCGGGTGTTACAACTCTCCCCCACTTAAGAGATTTCGTCCCTGAAATCTCAACCTCCTCCAATTGATTTTAATTTTTGATTTAACATTCCTACATTCCAACCAATGTGAGTTATTCAACCGTGATTCAAATTATCGCCAAATACTTACTCAATATTTTCAAATACAGACAATGTTGGCCAGAAGTCACTTTTACTTGAATATAAAGGTAGTATTTAGGTGTCATTACGACACATAATTTATCTCAAATTCATAACTCACTCACCCAAAACCGCATATACAACAATGTTCCAAAATTAATTAATGGAAATACAAACAACAATACAATTTAACTTACATAAATTTTTAGAATACCTGTCTCCTTGTCTTGTTCTAATTGTTCCTGTTACTTTATCATCTAAAATACCATTGCCAATATCGTTGGTGTAGTGCTAGCTCCACCTCCTTGCCAATTGCCTCCACTTGATGTTGCTCCTCGCCCAACTGGTGTGCTCCCAATTTCTGATGCCACTGGTTGTTGTGATCCCAAACATTGCCTTGCAATATGCCCAAATTCTCCGCAAAAAAACATCTAATCTCATTTTTCCTTTCTGGACAATTCTGAATATGATGATCAGCTGAACCACACTTGAAACATCTATATAATCCTCCCCGATTTCCCGATACTTCCACGCTTGACTTCCTTCCACTTTGACTGGATTTATTTTCAGATTTTGTGTTACCACTAAACTCAGATTTTATTTTCTTAAAATCTTCTCTCCTATCATACATCCCTTGAACGTCCTTTCCTATTCTCCTTGCCATATCTATCAAATCATCATAATTGGTTTACCTAAAATATGTCAATCTTGTCGCCACATCAGTGTGAAACCCACTCCTAAACCTCGTACACTTCTTAGCATCTGAATCTACTAAATCCGGCGCATACCTTGACAATTCATGAAATTTTTCTTCATATTCCACTATCGAGATTCTTCCTTGTTTTAAATGGATAAATGCAGCCTCTTGTTCAAACCTATAAGCCTCTGGACAATATTGATCATTAAACATCTCAACAAATGTAGCCCAAGTGATAATGTGTGGCCTAATTGGATGTACATCGGGTAATGGTGCTACTAATTTTCTTTGAATCGCCTGCCACCAAATCAAAACTTGCCCTTTAAAGCTAAATCTGGCTAAGGTTACTTTCTGCTCACCCTCAATCCCCATTGCTACTAAAACTCTGTCCACACTTTTCAACTAATTTTCAGCCTCTAGCGGATTTGTAGACCCTTCAAACTCAGTTGGAAACAATTTCTTAAATCTTTTAAAAGATCTCGTACCTGGATTATGTTGTTGAGTCTGCCACCTCAAAAATGCTTCCCTTTCCTCTCTTTCACGTGCCATTGCAGACATTATTCTTTCTATATCTGTGATATTTTCTGTGAGTCCCCGTCCCAAAAATATTAATTTAAATAATTCTTGTGGATTAAATAAAGGCCATTGAATTCTTGAAAAGAATTTCTAAATTTTAATTTGGGATTTAATTGAGGTATAAAATGATTTTGAGGTTTATTTATCCTATTAATTGAGCTTGGATTTAAAAATAATTTTCGGAGAAGAATTAAGAGAGCTCGGATGGCATTTGCCAAAGTACAAGGGTTCGGCCGCGTATAACCGCGGGAGTTAGCCGTGCAGCCTTATATTGAGAAGCATCCTTTTCAGCTTGGCAAAGTATTGCATGAGTTCGGCCGCACACTCAGTATCAATGCCGCGCAGAAACTCTTAAGGCCGTAACGTTGGTGTTCGGCAGGGTGTTGTCGCGCACAGGCTTGTTTCTGTTCAGCAATTAAGCATTCTGCGCGGGCATTTAGCCGAGTCCATTGAGGTAATGTCGTAGTGCATGTTAAGCTTATTCCCGAGCAGAATATCATTAAGCCGAGCAGTTCCCGAGCAAGCTTGGTGTTCTGTAAGAAATTGTCCTTCGGTTGCGCTAAGTTTCGGCATTTCGGTTGTGGGGAAAGTAACCATGTGTAAAAAGGGCCTTTAGAATAAAGAATTAAAAGGAAGAATGATTGGAATTATTGGGCTTTTGGATTGTTTATTGAGGAAAGGACAAAAGAGTGAGTCAAGTGTGAATTATTTATTGAATAAGGCCAAAAGAAATCCCCTTAAAGCAAAAGGAATCTCCTCTAAGCAAAACAAATCCCTTTAAAGCAAAAGGAATCTCCTTTAAGCAAAAGAAATTCTCTTTAAGCCAAAAGGAATCCCCTTTAAAAAAAGAATCTCCTTTTAACCAAAAGTTTGTCTCCCAAGTATTATTCTTTATTTGAGCCATATTCTTCACCCCTTCCTATTTAAGGAGAGTTCATTTATTCATTTTGGAATCATCAAGCTATCCAGAGCCTCTCTCTAGAATTTCTACCTCTGTAGAATTCGGAATTAAGTCTTTTGTCAAGTTTTCTCTTTGGCTTTCTTTGTTCCCGAAGCAAGCCAGTCCTTGGAAAGTTAATCAGAAGTGCTCAGATAGCCTTCGGTTCTATCCAGAGCTTGGCAAGATCATTTCCTGTTCAGCAAGACTTTCTAAGTCTCCGGATAAATCAGGTACATGTATAAATGATAGGCCTTCGGCCATAACTTGATGAAAAGACATAAAAGAAATAATTTATGTTCGGCAGACCCTTTTGAAAGGTCCAGCTTTAACGCCAAAGATCTTTTTCTGTTCGGCCAAGCTTACCTTGAGCATTCTTGTGTTCAGTAGCCTTCGGCTAGCCTTATGTTCAGCTCAGTAAGTCTTTGGAAGCTCGACAGAGTTATTTATGCTAGTAGCTTTTTCGGCCAATTATGTCCTCTGTGCGGCAAGCCATATTTCTGTTCGGCAAATCTTTAAGCTTTGTTGTCAGTGCTCGGCGAATGTATGTCCGTTCTTTTATCAATCCCAGTTCAGCTATAAGCCAGTCTGCTGGGGCAATTGGCCCCAGTCACTCAAAATCATGTTTTAAGTATTTTTGACTTAATCCCGAGCTCAAACTAGAGCTTCGTGGAGAAGATTAAAACCATTGATTGTTCTGCTTGGTAAGTCCAGAGCTTTAGTGCTCGGTAGTATAGCCTTCGACTACGTTCTGTTCGGCAAAGTCCTATGACTAAGCCAGAGACTTCGGCTGCATTCAATCAGATCAGCCTTAGAAGTCTTCTGCTCGGCATAACAAGATTGGCCTTCGGCCAGTGCTGTTCAGATCAATGCTCAGTTCGGCATAGCTAAGCTTCAGCCAGTAACTTGAATCCTATATTGAATGATCTCTATTTTTTGGTCAGGTTCTTGATTCAAGAAGATCTACCTAAAACATCAACAAAACCTTAATCAGGTGAGTCTCTACTATGACTTAACTCCTTGTAATACATTAAAGGTGTGAAAAGTTATCAAACCCAGATAAGGTTCAGTAATGTGATTATTTTGGAGACTTGTATACTTGCAGGATTAAGTTCCCTGTCCACTTTGTGGATATTAAGAGTTTACTTTGAGGTTTAGTTTTCTCACTCTTCTCAGATGATGTTATTGCGAATGATGAAATATCTAAAGGTTACAATGATCTGAGGATCTAGACGATTGAGGAAATATACAAGTTGAGGTTATGACTTGAGGATTTTCTAATCCCTTATCTTGACAAAATTATTTGATACTCGGTTTTCAAAAGGTCCATTGAATCTTTGTGCACACATTGAACGATTTCAAAATAGTGATTCTTCGCCTTGCATAATTTTCATGGCATGGCATGGCATGATTGCATGGACTCCTAGTGATAGTCCAAGATTTGATGCTCACGATCTCAGGACCTAAGTACGTCCTATTGCACAGATCTTCAAATCTAGAGTGAACGGATCGCCAGTAAGATCCGAGATTCCTATGCAGAATTCAGGAATCGGGACCAATAGAGTCCTCAGTTGCAAATCACTCATAGCATCAGTTTCAGCAGCGAATCCTATAGTGATTCAATCAGTCATATCAGTGCATGGATTCTAAGGCAAATCCAGATCAGCTCAGTTTTAGTAAATGAATTCATATTAGATTTCTCAGCTTCAGTAATTGATCATAAATAAATCATCAGTTTCCAGTATTCAGTTTTAAAAGCATCCTATTTATATCTGCTTGCTTTTCAGTTCAGTACATCAGTATTATCAATGCAACATATAGTTCAGCAAACAGTTCAGTTTAGTTTAATTCAGCTATCAGTTCAAGTTCAGTATATGATTAAATATTTCAACATGTTATTTTGCGGTTTTAAGAGATTACATTACTTGGGTATATCTCAGAGATTGAACCATACTTATAATATATGACCAACAGATTTGCCATGTTTAGACTCACACTAGCTTTTGTGCTAATGGAGTTGTTGATGAAACACATGTATTCCGTCAGTATCAGCAGCAGTCATCGGAGCTTTTTCAGCTATTCAAATACTATAGCAAATGTTTAGTCTTTTGATTCTGCTATTTGATTTGTAAAGCAGTCTTCATGTATTGTTGTAATCCATTTCCAAACTCTGGCTATGTAATGAATTTTATACGCTTCCAGCACTCTGATATTTAGCAACTTTCTTTATAAAGCATTGAAATTTTAAGACCCTCAACTCATTTTCTTTAGGCCTTTCGCGAACTTGCTCGTTGTCCGGTCATGGACTCATTCCGAGATCGGGATGGGTCATGACAACAGTGGTATTAGAGCTTTGAGTTTTGAGTTTATTAAAATTTCATTCAGAGTCAGAAGTTTGTAAAGCACGCGATAGAATCGTAAGTGTCCAACCATATTTTGAGGTTACCCTAGCAGTAAGAGCATCTTATTTGTCATATAGTACCAATCATGGTAATGATGGCAAATATGGCCCAGGAAGGTGTCAACAAGAAGGAATAAGGAATTGTGTTGACCCCAGAGCCCATCATAGATTGTCTACCTTATGTGGCAAATATTCTGATGTTTATCTTTCATGATGAACCTTATGAAGTATTGAAGTGCTTTGAACTTCTAAATATTTCTCTTAATGGTGATTCCTTGATCTTTAGAAATTTTGTCACTGTGGTAAGGACAAGGAATGGAAATTCCAGTATTGAGGATGCTGATCAAAGAAGTCCAGTATCTGAGTTGCGAGAAACTCTGAAAACGTTTATGGGAGCGATGCAGGCTCAGCAACAAATTTTCAACAAGAAATGCAGCAAAGGCAAGAGCTATTCCAGTAACAGATGTTGCAAAGTCAGAATAATGGTGCCCAAAATGAAGGAAGAGATCTTCCATTGGGGAAAGTCCAGGAAGGAATTCCCCAACCCATGTTTTATGTGGCTACAATCAAGGATTTCTTAAAGCTCAAGCCACCAACGTATAGTGGAGGCATGGATGCAGTAAAATCCAAGGAATGGATAGATGAATTGGAGAAGAATTTCAGATTGTTGAAATGCTCGGAGAGGCAAAAGGTGGAGATTGGATCCTACTTGCTTGCGGGAGAAGCCAACAGATGGTAGAACCGTGAAGGCTTGAATAATACTCACATGGAGTGGAAACACTTCATGGGAATATTTAAGTTGAAATATATGCCTAGGGCGATGCAGAATGCAAAGCGCTTGGAGTTTGAGAAATTGAAACAGGAAGGCAATATGTTAGTAGCTGACTATGAAGCTGAGTTTACTAACTTAGTAGAATATGCGCCACACCTGTTGATAACAGATGACATGAAGGCCAGAAGATTTGAGGATGGTCTGAAGTATGAAATAAGGAAGGACATTCGGCCTATGTAGTTGCCCACTTATGCAGATGTGCTCGATCGAGCTATTCTTGTGGAGCAAGATGTGAATGAGAGAAAGAAGTATTGCGAGAATAAGAAACGTAATTTGGAAGAGAGAGAACCCAATAATTTGAGGAAGAAAGATAAAGGAAATGGTTGGAGAAATAACCAAAATGTTAGAGGAGGAAATTTCCCGCAATGTAGAATATGTGGAAGATATCACTTGGGTGAATGCATGAGGGGAATGGGTGATGTATGTTTTGGTTATGGAAATCGAGGCCATATGATGAGAGATTGTCCCAGAGGAACAAAAGCTAATGCAGTGCACCTAAGAAGGAATAATGATCAAGCCAATCCGCAAGCCAATGAAAGAAGGCAAGGCCAAATGTATGCTCTTATGACAGGAGATCCAAGAAATGATGGAAATGAAGAAGAGGAAGTGAATCCAACCCAATAAGGTATAATATCCTTTTGAGGTATGAAATTCTTTTTAAGAATAAGAGTATTCAAGTTTGGGGACCAAACTTCTTTTAAGTTGGGTAGGATGTGAGGCCCCGTCCCAAAACTATTAATTTAAATAATTCTTGTGGATTAAATAAAGGCCATTGAATTCTTGAGAAGAACTTCTAAATTTTAATTTGGGATTTAATTGAGGTATAAAATGATTTTGAGGTTTATTTATCCTATTAATTGAGCTTGGATTTAAAAATGATTTTCAGAGAAGAATTAAGAGAGCTCGGATGGCATTTGCCGAAGTACAAGGGTTCGGCCGCGCATAACCGCGGGAGTTAGCCGTGCAGCCTTATATTGAGGAGCATCCTTTTCAGCTCGGCAAAGTATTGCATGAGTTCGGCCGCACTCAGTATCAATGTCGCGCAGAAACTCTTAAGGTCATAACGTTGGTGTTCGGCAGGGTGTTGTCGCGCACAGGCTTGTTTCTGTTCAGCAATTAAGCATTCTGCGCGGGCGTTTAGCCCAGTCCATTGAGGTAATGTTGTAGTGCATGTTAAGCTTATTCCCGAGCAGAATATCATTAAGCCGAGCAGTTCCCGATCAAGCTTGGTGTTCTGTAAGAAATTGTCCTTCAGTCGCGCTAAGTTTCGGCATTTTGGTTGTGGGGAAAGTAATCATGTGTAAAAAGGGCCTTTAGAATAAAGAATTAAAAGGAAGAATGATTGGAATTATTGGGATTTTGGATTGTTTATTGAGGAAAGGACAAAAGGGTTAGTCAAGTGTGAATTATTTATTGAATAAATCCAAAAGAAATCCCCTTAAGCAAAACAAATCCCTTTAAAGCAAAAGGAATCTCCTTTAAGCAAAAGAAATCCCCTATAAGCCAAAAGGAATCCCCTTTAAAAAAAAGAATCTCCTTTTAACCAAAAGTTTGTCTCGCAAGTATTATTATTTATTTGAGCCATATTCTTCACCCCTTCTTATTTAAGGAGAGTTCATTTGTTCATTTTGGAACCATCAAGCTATCCAGAGCCTCTCTCTAGAATTTCTACCTCTGTAGAATTCGGAATTAAGTCTTTTTTCCAAGTTTTCTCTTTGGCTCAAGTATTTTCTTTGTTCCCAAAGCAAGTCAGTCCTTGGCAAGTTAATCATAAGTGCTCAGATAGCCTTCGGTTCTATCCAGAGCTCGGCAAGATCATTTTCTGTTCGGCAAGACTTTCTAAGTCTCTAGATAAATCAGCTACATGTCTAAATGATAGGCCTTCGGCCATAACTTGATGAAAAGACATAAAAGAAATAATTTATGTTCGGCAGACCCTTTTGAAAGGTCCAGTCTTAACGCCATAGATCTTTTTCTGTTCGTCCAAGCTTACCTTGAGCATTCTTGTGATCGGTAGCCTTCGGCTAGCCTTATGTTCAGCTCAGTAAGACTTTGGCAGCTCGACAGAGTTATTTACGCTAGTAGCTTTTTCGTCCAATTATGTCCTCTGTGCGGCAAGCCATATTTCTGTTCGGCAAATCTTTAAGCTTTGTTGTCAGTGCTCGGAGAATGTATGTCCGTTCTTTTATCAATCCCAGTTCGGCTATAAGCCAGTCTGCTCGGGCAATTGGCCCCAGTCACTCGAAATCATGTTTTAAGTCTTTTTGACTTAATCCCGAGCTCAAACCAGAGCTTCGTGGAGAAGATTAAAACCATTGATCGTTCTGCTTCGTAAGTCCAGAGCTTTAGTGCTCGGCAGTATAGCCTTCGGCTACGTTCTGTTCGGCAAAGTCCTATGACTAAGCCAGAGACTTCGGCCGCATTCAATTAGATCAGCCTTAGCAGTCTTCTGCTCGGCATAACAAGATTGGCCTTCTGCCAGTGCTGTTCAGATCAATGCTCAGTTCAGCAAAACTAAGCTTCGGTCAGTAACTTGAATCCTATATTGAATGATCTCTATCCTTTGGTCAGATTCTTGATTCAAGAAGATCTACCTAAAGCATCAACAAAACCTTAATCAGGTGAGTCTCTACTATGACTTAACTCCTTGTAATACATTAAAGGTGTGAAAAGTTATCAAAACCAGATAATGTTCAGTAATGTGATTATTTTGGAGACTTGTATACTTGCAGGACTAAGTTCCCTGTCCACTTTGTGGATATTAAGAGTTTACTTTGAGGTTTAGTTTTCTCACTCTTCTCAGATGATGTTATTGCGAATGATGAAATATCTAAAGGTTACAATGATCTGAGGATCTAGACGATTGAGGAAATATACAAGTTGAAGTTATGACTTGAGGATTTTCTAATCCCTTATCTTGACAAAATTATTTGATACTCGGTTTTCAAAAGGTCCATTGAATCTTTGTGCACACATTGAACGATTTCAAAATAGTGATTCTTCGCCTTGCATAATTTTCATAGCATGGCATGGCATGATTGTATGGACTCCTAGTGATAGTCCAAGATTTGATGCTCACGATCTCAGGACCTAAGTACGTCCTATTGCACAGATCTTCAAGTCTAGAGTGAACGGACCGCCAGTAAGATCCGAGATTCCTATGCAGAATTCAGGAATCGGGACCAATAGAGTCCTCAGTTGCAAATCACTCATAACATCAGTTTCAGCAGCGAATCCTATAGTGATTCAATCAGTCATATCAGTGCATGGATTCTAAGTCAAATCCAGATCAGCTCAGAATCAGTAAATGAATTCATATTAGAATTCTCAGCTTCAGTAATTGATCGTAAGTAAATCATCAGTTTACAATATTCAGTTTTAAAAGCATCCTATTTATATCTGCATGCTTTTCAGTTCTGTACATCAGTATTATCAATGCAGCATTTAGTTCATCAAACAGTTCAATTTAGTTTAATTCAGCTATCAGTTCAAGTTCAGTATATGATTAAATATTTCAGCATGTTATTTTGCGGTTTTAAGAGATTACATTACTTGGGTATATTTCAGAGATTGAACCATTATAATGTATGACCAACAGCTTTTCCATGTTTAGACTCACACTAACTTTTGTGCTAATGGAGTTGTTGATGCAACACAGGTATTCCGTCAGTATCAGCAGTCATCGGAGCTTTTTCAGCTATTCAAATACTGTAGCAAATGTTTAGTCTTTTGATTCTGCTATTTGATTTATAAAGCAGTCTTCATGTATTGTTGCAATCCATTTTCAAACTCTGGCTATGTAATGAATTTTATACGCTTCCAGCACTCTGATATTTAGCAGTTTGCTTTATAAAGCATTGAAATTTTAAGACCCTCAACTCATTTTCTTTAGTCCTTTCGTGAACTTGCTCGTTGGTCGGTCATGGACTCATTCCGATATCGGGATGGGTCATGACATTTTCTCTAAC
Organism: Monotropa hypopitys; assembly: GCA_002855965.1. NCBI lineage: Eukaryota > Viridiplantae > Streptophyta > Magnoliopsida > Ericales > Ericaceae > Monotropa > Monotropa hypopitys. The sequence continues at coordinate 1,267 of NMUG010007987.1, read as the reverse complement.
CGGTTCTTGCCTTTGTACATTCTCATTCTCTCTTTGATCCATTACCTGTCTTGATTGGCAAATAAATACATATCAAACACAACACAGATTAGCATTAGAAAATTAAGAAATTCATAACTTCTAACTCCAACACAACATCCTATGTCCACAATATTGGCCAACAACCCTTATACTTCCTAGACAACCACTAGGTAAATATAAAACCTCAGCTCTTTTACCAAAATGACGCACCCCGACCTAGAAAACCGGATTAGGATGTGACTAACCTCAAATGAATCCACATTATTACTAATAAATAGCCCCAAATAAAAATTCCACCACAACTCTAAGCTAATTCACAAGTGTAAATAAAATAAACCTCAAATAAAAACAAACTACTAAATATCATCCCCAAGAGTTCTTACTTTTTTTTTACATTTCCAAAAGCCACAAAATAAAAACTGAAATAAGTTCCATCTATGTTCTAAAAACAAACACGACCTTCAAAAAAACAAAAGATAGGATATCTGCCAGAAACCTCCAAAATAGCACTGCTTCCTAGGCCAAAAGTGGACTTGATCTATAAGAACAAAAACTCCAACCTGCATCCAAAGAACTAGGATCCAAAGACGGATCCCAAGATGGATAAGAATACTAGTAACATTTAAGTTATTAAAGCATAAACAACTAACCCAAGAGCATGCGAATGACATGGAATTATCAATATTTAATCTACCCAAAAGCATGATATCATATTTAATTAAAAATGACATCCAATCCACAATAAGCAATAAAGTTAATTTCCCTTAAATTCTCTTAAAGGTAGCAATTTCAACTATTATAAGATTAAATTCTCTTTTTAAATGTAGCTAGCAAATTCATGCTTCCGCTACCAAGGCCAACCAAGCCACGATTCCATTTATTAATTATTTGACATCCAAGGCCAACCAAACCACAATTCCATTTATTATGGTTTTCCATATTTTAACAACTCACTATCCTCTACTCATTCGTGTCATTGATTAGTGTGAACAAGCAACAATCATATAATCATGGCATTTCTAACAATTACATAACAATACAAAGGTGCTTGAACAATTAAATATTAAAAGTATTACAAATCCACTCACCACAATACTTTAGGTTGGATTATTACTTCTTTGACAAGTCAAGTACACTCTTACTTGTCCCTGAAACAAACTCAATATATTAATCAAAAGGAAATAATGTAAATAACAACATAAATTAATTACAAACTTTTCCTAAACTTGCACAATAAATCATTTAC
>NMUG010007986.1:0-11838 GCA_002855965.1 Monotropa hypopitys | reverse complement strand
TATATATATATATATATATATATATATATATATATATAGCCCAAGCAAAAAAAACAACATGCCCCTCATTCCTTTGTTCGAATAGCCCAGGGCAACCCACATATTCAAATGTGAAGAGGTCACATTTTGGTATGGGATCCTACTAATCTCGCAACACAGAGGGAACCCAAAACGCATATCGAAATTCAATATGGTGTCACATATCGAAATGTGACACCAACCAGTCACCTTACTAACTCACATATCGAAATGTGAACAGTTCACATTTCAATATGTGACCTCACTGGATGGACACACAGAGAGTAGAAGGAGTGCCACATTTCAAAATATGTCACTCAAGCAAATTTTTGAAAGAGCCAAGGCTTACTTCTGGTAGACCAAGACTAACCACATATCAAAATGCAACCTTGGCACGTATTACTGGAAATTCAATCCCTAACTTCCGGAAAACTAAAGCCAGGACTAACCAGCCACACAACTAACATAGCCAACATCAACACAACCAACCCAACACAGACACACAACCAACAAAGCCAACACCAACACAACCACACAACCAACACGGCCAATCCCAATACATATACACAACCAACATATCCAACACATCCACACAACTAACACATCCAACACCAACACAGCCACACAACCAGCGTAGCCAACACTAGCACAACCACACAACCAACATGTTCAAACCTCCAATTAAGTCCCATGAATTTTTCAAAACATTAATTTTCACCTCTTCTTCCTAGAATTTCCCAATTCTCATTTCCAAAATTAAAAGATCTACCATAATAAATCCTAAAATTTTCTTTATCAAATAATATGAAATTCTAGGCTGTTATACCTATAGTCTTATTAGAAGTAGAATTCTTAAGCATGATTAAGGACAAGTGTAAAGGCTTAGTCATAGACACCTCAGATAATATCTATATTAGATAAATGTGGTCCGGGAAGGGGCGTGACACTTTAGTGGTATCAGATCCTAGGTTTTAAAAATAATCTTAGGAGCGGGGTCATGAGAGGTAGTAATTCAAGAATATTGTGTGTACCTGTTGACTACTAGGAGGTCTAACATGAAGAACGCTTGATTATCATTTCTTCTAGTTAGAAGTTTTGGCAAGTAGTTGGGTACGTATGATTTCTTGGAAGCGTTGAGTCTAGAGTTGATTTGTGAAGCATGAAGTGGTGTGTTGGCCAAAGTAGTGGACGTAGGTGTATGGTTAGAGTTGTGGTAAAGGATAGAAAGTTTCCTATGTTGATGACATGTAGTTGAGAATATCTGTTGTTGTTGATGTTATAATGGTGAGAGTAAAAGTATGAAAATAGCAAATTGGATGAGAAGTATTGTTAGGTATTGACTACCATAGGTGTGACAGATGAACAAAGGGTGACTGTGGTTGCCTTTAGTTTTAAAAGTGAGGTGCTGACTTGGTGAGAGGCAATTCAGAAGTTACTTATATTATCATTGCCAGATGTTCAACCAATAAGACTCGGATTATTACTTGAAATAGATTTATGGAAAGCCTCAATGAATATTTTTGTTGAAAAAATTATAGACATGAATAAGAAGTTTCCTTTATATGTCTCAAACAAGAAAAAATGTTTGTGGAGGATTATGAAGCAAAGATTGCAGCTCTATCTAGATATGCACCAAGGTTGGTATATTTTGATGCCAAGAGGTGCAGATGTTTTGGAAGTGAGTTGTAGCCTAATGTGGTAAGTTGTTTGATAATATTTTGAGATAGGAACTATGCCTATCTAGTTGAACTAGCAAGGTAAGTTGCTAAAATAGATGGAGGTTTGGGAGGGAGTCAAAAATCTCCTATGTGGAAGGGGTCAAGTAAGTTAAGACAACCGAGTAAGTTAGGGCAATGTTTAGAGAACTTAGGTGTAAGAATAACGGGAACACCATACAGAAGTTTCAAATATAGTGTAATCGATTATTATATGGGGGATTGTATTAAAAAATGATATCGTTGTTACAATTGTGGAGAAATAGGACGTATTGTTAAGAACTATGCTAAGCCTTAAGATCTAGCAGGATTAGTGGATGATAGTACTTTAACAGGTAAAAGAGCTGAATCTAGTAGCAGTCCTAGACGAGGTAGCAAAGCTGGAAGTTTTTATACATCCCATAAAAGGGTGTTTGCAATGACTTGTCAGCAAGTGAAAACAATTCCAGAAGCATATATATATATATTTATTTTTTTTGCCTCTAACAATAGTACAAGAGTTATGATGAAGGTAAGGTTAACTCATTTCTTTGTGTTAGAACAATATAACCAACATTTTGGGTAGACTAATGTGGAAATGGAAGGTTTATTGGCAATATCTATGCCAATTAGAGAGATAGTGATCATTAGGAAATTGCTTCCTAAATATGAGTTGATAGTTGGGGTAGATCTATAGGGGGTGATCATATTCCCTAGTGATGTTTGATTTTAATATCATTCTGGGAATGGATTTCTTAACTAGATACCATGCCACTATAGATTGTTGTGTAACGAAGTTGTATTTAGAGTTCTAGTGAGAAAGAAATATTTAAAGAATGAAATCTCAAATTTGAAGTTTGTAAATCTCTTAAAGAGGGGTTGTCAGTGGTTCCTAGTTCATATTGTTGACACCACAAAGGAACCGATGAAGTTGTTAGATATTCCAATGGTGAATAAGATTGTGAATGTGTTTCTAAATCGGTTGCTAGGGTTAGTACCAGATTGAGAGGTAGGGTTCACTGTTGAATCAATACCAGGGACGAGCCTATACATATATCACCTTAATGAATAGGGTGTTTAAACCATATTTGGGACATTTTTGTGATTGTGATTGTTGATGAGATATTGGCATATTCTCATACCAAATGGGAGCATTAACATCATTTGAGGATGGTTTTGGGCACTAGGAGAGAAAATCAGTTCTATGAGAAGTTTAGTAAGTGTGAAGGTTGGATTGATAGAGTTATATCTTTGGGTTATGTCATTTCTTGTGATGGGATTTTGTAGACCCAAATAAAGTTGGGGTTATTGTGGATTGGGAAAAATCCTACGACTATGATTGAGGTGCGTAGTTTTCTTTGGTTGGCAAGGTACTATAAAAGATTCATCTAAAATTTCTCAACCACAGTTTTATTGTTAACAAGTTGACATATAATGAGACTATAGTTGAATGGTCACTAAATTGTAAAAATAGTCTGCAAGAGTTGAAAGGAAAAAATCAGTATCATTGCCAATTTTGACTATACCTGTGGGAATTGAGAATATGGTGATCTATAGTGACGTATAACCATCATGGTTTGGGTTATAAGCTTATGATGTATGGTAAGATTATTGCTTTTACATTTAGGCAATTGAAACCACATGAATGTAATTACCTTAAACATGAATTAGAATCAACAGTTGTTGTATTTTCCTTGAAATAGTGGCGATAATACATGTATGGTGTGACATGTGAGATTTACATTGACTAGACGCAAGTATTTTTTTACCCCTAAATAGGGTTGAACTTAGAATAACGTGGGTGTATGAAGTTAATCAAAGATAATGATTATATCACTCACTATTACCCAGGGAAAGAAAATATAGTATCTAATGCTTTAAGCCATAAGAATTCTGGGAGATTAATATAGTTGCAATGTTTCAAAATTGATGTTTTTTTCAGAATTGACTCAAATGAAGGCAAGCTTTGAAATGAGAAATAATGATATTTAGTTAGTCCAAACTTTTATCTGATCATTTATTGTTGATAACACTAGAGGAGGGTACAAATTTGATGGGAACTGTGCGAGGATAAATCTTACACCTACAAGGATACAACTGTTAACCGTTGACTTTGAGACTTGACTTCTTCTGCCACTCCTGTCCTCCTTTGTTCGTGCTTGATTTCCTGCTCTGCCTACCCTCTGTATGCTTCTGCAACCACAAACTGGTTAGAAGACCCCCCCGTCAAGTGGCTTGGAAGGCCCTTCGATGATTAAGTTTGTCCCAGTAGGATAAAACTTAGCCCTAAATCGAAGGAAAAGAACATAGAATGTGAGAGAGAATTTTGGCAGAATTTCGTTACAGAAATGTCGGTCCCCTCCAAAGGGTGTAACTTCCCTCTTTTATACCTCTTTCTCTGTCATTAATGTGTCATTCCAACTTCTTGACTTCTCATCAAGAAGGGCGGATTAATCTAGACAGGAGACTTCTCATCTCTCATCTAATTAATCCATCGGACTATTCATCTCCCGCCTTTTGGCTTCTTCTGACACTTCTGCTAGACTTGCTCAACCTAATAACAGTTGGAACATGCATTGGATAACTTTTTACTCATTAACCAATGCATGTTATTGTCGAGCTGGACATATTCCCCGTACTACGGATGCTTGCCACACCGGGCCTAGCCTTATCTACAGTCGAGGTGCCACACTTATACTTGGCTAACTAGTTCTGACCTTGATCCCAGTCATGGTCCCCTAACACTTATGCCGCACTGCCAAGATGTCTAGCCCACCGGGCCTGATCTAATCCTGAATGGAACATAGGTATTGGGCCTACAATGGGCTCTATCACTCAAACTCTGGTCCAAGTATTGTTCAGGGAATACACGCCTAGCTAAATCCTCTTTGATCCAGCCTGTATGTCCCTTAATAGAGCTCCCATACTGTATGGATGTCTAGCCATGACATGCCAAACCTTATTCTTAGCATGGACTCCTTATGGACATACTGCTGGCCAAATCTGGGGGGGATCCAGATTGTATTACCGAGTTGCCCATGTACTGCACTACCTGGATGTCAACTCTGCCGAGTTGACCTTATCCCACAGTACCATACATAGGTAGTAAGATCATACTAAGTACACAAACATACTTGACGAGGTTCCCGCACTGGCTAGCTGCGCAGGATATCTGAATCCACGTGCCCCAGCTTTGACTGCTTCAACCGCACTACAGGAGAAGACAAAGATTCCCATGCTACCAGAAACGACGTCGTCGCAGATAATCCATAATCTATAACCGCCAATCACTTGTAACTGACAGTAATAATTGCCTTATTAAATGTGGTGGGACCCCTCTATTGTGGTTTGTACTGATTTCATGCGAATCGAGGCATAAATATTTAATTACTCAAAACCACCGAGCATCGTGCCGTTACTTTGCCAAATCAAAACCCTCATTCTCAAGCATTCCCCCCAAAACAACTTTCCCTTCAAATACCAACTTCACACCTTAAGTCCAACTTCTTTGAACCTCTCTATCTTCAACATCAGTAAGTAACCCCACACCAATCCTCTTTACTCTCTTCTTCCACACTTGCCTTTTCTTCAAACCATAGGGATTTTTAGGGCTAGAGTAAATGACTCCCAGAAAATGGGACACTTCCGAGAGTACTTTAACATTCCGGAGGATGTTTCCATTGAACTTGCCCCCGAACATATAAGTCTGAGGAGGCAGATGACAATACCTTGGTCATCCCAGTCATCGATGTTTTTGAGACGGGAATCCGATTTTCCCTTGAGCCTCTCTTTTGCGAGTTCTGTAGTTACACGGGCCTAATTCCTACTCAGATGTCCACCAATATGGTGTGCATCGTGATGGGGGTTGCAGCCCTAAACCGCATTACTGGCTCTAAGATGACTATTCACGAAAATTTGTACCACTACACCATAAACAGTACCAAACAAGGGGTTTGGTATTTTATGTTTAGAGCTGAGAGGGGGAAACTGGTCTTAAATATCCCAGATACCGACAAGGATAATGACGATAATCTTCTTATTATTATCAGAAATTGGGAGTACGATGATGGAGAAGCTCAGGACTTCTCCCTACCTCGCTACGACGGATCCCCCTGCCAGTTTCTTCCCCTTTCAATTCTTACTTTATTTCTCTGCTTTCCAAAACTTCTTATAATCCTCTTGCTGATTTCAACTTGTGACGTTTTGCAACTGCTTCCAAGATCAATAAAAAATCTTTAAAAACAAGGAGTACAAAGCTTCTGAAGTTAAGTGTTCCTTGAACCATATGGATTCTCGCGGCTTTACCTTAGACAGATCCATCTCCAACATCCTTGACTACATCACCCACTATCGAGGCTACCATGGGGTAAGACAACTCGCTTTAACCATCAACCTCTTTAACCATCAACCTCTTTAACCATCAACCCTGACCTTGACGCCCAATGACCATCTCAACCTGCCAGAACCCTAACTAGATTACTCGGCACCAAGGTTGACACGGGCAAAGCCATTATAGTAGAGACTAGTGCTTCTAGCAACACTTCCCCCTGACCAAGGACTTAGCCCCAGTGACTTGTAAGACAAGATGGATCGCTTCAATCTAGATGCCATCTTTCATAAAGTGGATAGTAATATGATTCGCTCCCCTCCTGGTCACCGAGTTGCCACCACTGCTTCTTCTGATGTGCTGCCAACTGCCACGCTAGCAACTGCTATTTCCACCGGCACCAACATTCCTCCAACCACAGCTGTGCAACCTCTTGCCAAACTTCCCATTTCCAAGCCCAAATTCACCCAAATCACCGCTCCTCTGCCTTCTATTGCTGAACCAATACATGTACTCTTACTGGTGGCCGTAATCCCTCTTGACAAAAAAACCCCCACCCATTCTGAAATAGAAGTAGACCCCCCTCCAAAACAGAAAAGGACTGAACGACTCCACCGGGAGAGGACCCCTGTGGACCCTACTCTCTGGCTCCCAACACTGAATAAAGGCGGGCAAACCCTTGTCCAGAACTCCGATCAGGTGGACGAGTTGTCTAATGCCCTGGGCCTGGCCCAGGCTATCTTGCTGCCCAAAGATATGGAGTCCGAAGAGAGATGGGATAGCGTAGACTTGTATGCCTCTGTATGTGCAAGTTCCTTCAAGGTATTCTCCAACTTTAACTTTCTTAACTTCGATTTCAATACTTTCACGTACTATTCCTTCTTCATTTTCCAGGCAGTGCGCCACCGTGATGAACAGACGGCTTAGTGAGCTGTGTGTTCAATTCAAGCACGAACAAAATATGAACAACAATAGCATGGTGCAGATTGCAAAGAAAGATGAAAAAATCGTGATGTTGATCGAGAAGGCACCTCAACTTGGTGCTAATTTACTGACGGAGAAGGCCAAAGTATAAAAAGTAGAATTCGAGTCAAACCATCAATTTACCAAACAACAAGAGCTTCTTGAGAAAGTCAAGGCTGATGCCAGGGAGGAACAGAAAAGGAGATCCAAGGTGCACAAGGCTGACATGAAGGAGGCTGCTAAGAAATTTAAGCACCGTTCCATAGCCTTGGAATAGGCCCGAAAGGAGGTGGCCGAGCTGAAGGAGAGACACATTGAAGAAAACAAGAAAGCTTGGGAGGATGGGCATGCCGCCAGATCTGCTGAGACCAGAGAGATATATGTGAAGGAGTTTACTGAACAGCTCCCTGGCCTGCAGGATTCAATCTTTTCCAAATACTGGGGACTGGTGCTAGACTTCATGGGGGTGACAATAGATTCTCCACTTCGCGTGGTGACTCCCCTGCCATCCGTATTTCTGTCATTCCAGCCTATGTCCCCAACACAGGAAACAATTGATCCCGCACTACTAGGGACTCAAGGGCTGGTCTCCTCGACCATGCCACCTTCTGCTGATCCTCCCACTGACTTAGCTGCCATCCAGCCAACCTCCACTACGACCGAGACTTCTTCTCAAGTTGCTATTTCATCTGCTACAATGTCTTCTTCTGAACCACTTCTGGTTGTTAACATAGAGCCAACTTATGAAAATCTTCCCATTGATGCACCAAATTCCAATGAGACTGTTTAATTTTTATTTGAATAGGTCTGTAATATTTTTTGGACTATCAATACCAGCAACTGGATTGCTGGTATCCTTGCCTTTGATCTTCTGGAAATTGTTGTGATTGCTACTTGTACTATTCCTTTCAATTTGAACTCCTTACTTTCTTGTGCATATTGTTGCTTTATACTTCTTGCATCTGCTTTTACTTGTTATATTGCCGTTGCTTTACTTATTACTTGTACTGTGGAATGCACTCTTGCATTTGTCACACTGTCATGTATTTGTGATTTCCATTTCCTGAAAATTCTACAAGTACTGGCAGCGCAGATACATGTGTTTCCCATCCTATTTAGGCCTTAGGTAAACTTAATTACTTCATTGACCAAGGATTGCTATAATCCTTTGAGTTTCTCACTCATTCTAATCATGGACTGCCTTGGGACTTACCATCCCCTAAAGGCAATGATGGATTGAGGATCAGCTAGATCCCTTTGGGTTTCCCACCTATTTCAAACCTAGACTCTCTTGAGACTTTCATCCCCTTTTAAGGATTTCGGCTTAGGATCATTTAAGAACCTCGTGTGCTTAACACATGATTTTGAGATTAAATCCTTGGCACTTCTCATCCCCTGAAGGAATTGAGCTCGGGACAATGGTCCTGGGCCTTCTCAACACATTTCCCACATTCCCTGTTTGGGACCATTCACCCATTTTAAACCTAGACCCTCTTGAGATTTTCATCCTATTTTAAGGATTTTGGTTTAGAATCAATTAAGAACCTTAAGTTCGAGCTCAGAATCCTTGGGATATTACATCAAGGATCTTAGCTCGGGAGTAACATTCTTGGGCCTTCTTAACCTATTCCAAGCATTCCCTGCTTGGGACCATTGCCCCCCAATGGGGAAGTGAATACTGAGCAGAACTTGACTTTCTCATTCAAATATCTGACTTGCTCCAAACTGATAGTTCATCATACGTGTACAAAAAACAACACTTCAATTCTGAGAATAATTTCATTCATTAAACCTTGTCTGGAACACATTAATACATCATGACTTTCTATTGATAAAACTTTTTTAAATTTGACACATTCCATGTTCGGGGAATCTGTACTCCATCAAGGTCTTGAAGTTTATAAGCTCCCCGCCCTGCCGTGCCAATCACTTTATACGGCCCTTCCTAGTTTGTCCCTAGCTTTCCATTCGCGGGATCCTTCGTGTTGCCCAAAACTTTTCTGAGGACTAAATTTCCCACCTTGAATTCTCTAGGCATGACTTTTCAGTTGTGAAACTTATCCAACTGGCTCTGATAAGAGGCTAGCTTGACCAAGGCCCTTTCTCGTCTTTCTTCTGCTAAGTCCAGCTATACGGCTAAGGCCTGGTCATTGCCCCTTGTTCCATCAACTCAGTACGAATAGTCGGGATCCCAATCTCAAGCGATATCACTGCTTCTGATCCGTAACAAGTGAATAAGGAGTCTCACCGATAACTCATCTGGGCATAGTGCGGTAAGCCCAGAGGACCAATGACAGCTCGTCTGTCCACCTTCCTTTGGCTTTTTCTAATATCTTTTTTATTCCATCCAGCACTGTTTTGTTTTATGATTTTGTATGTTGCGCAAAACTTCTTAAACTTGTCATGGAACTGCATGCCATTGTCTGATATAATGGCGTAAGGGATTCCGAAATGTGTAATAATATTCTTCCATACGAATTGCTCAGTATTATGGTCTGTAATATTTGCTAATGGCTCCGCCTCTATCTATTTGGTGAAGTAATCTGTCCCACCAGCAGGCACTGTAACACCCCTCGATTTTAATAAAAACATTTCAAGCACAATTTTTTTGAAAAACATATATAAAAAGGAGGGTGTTAACTATTGTTATCCATCACAATCAGTAGAACATTCCTTACAATATAAATGATACAGAAAAAAGAGAGAATGTACATCTACTGAATTTATTACAATTTATCAACTGAAAGAAAGAGGGAAGGGGGTACAACAGCTATCTACTACAACAACTGAAACTAAAAAGCTGCACGGAGAGGTACCCAAGAGATCCAGGAGAGAACAAAGGCTGCAAGCTCCAAAGGGATCCAACAGTAGGCAAGTCTCTAGAACCCGCCAACAGAAAACACCCTGCAAACAGGCTAAAAAGAGAAAAGAAAAAGTGTCTGAGCATTCCATAGCTCACCAGGAAAACTATTAACTACTAGCAAGTGTACACACATGAATGTGTGCCTAAGTGTCCTTACAAGGGTAGAGAAAAGGAGAGAACCCAAGGCACAGAAATACAGTAACAATCGCAAGACCTCAAGGTAAACCAACACTCTTACTCGTGATAGAAGTGCAAACCCAAAGGTAACCAACCCAACCAGTAAAACAACACCAAGAGCTACTACGTCACAGTCACCTCACCACCTCATTCCCAAGCCCCCGACAATCCAAGCACTGTTATAGATTTAGGTGTTATTTAAACTTGAAGCATATTGGGCAAAGAGGTAGATTTTCTATTATTTAATTATTATCAACAATTGTCTCCACTTGAAGAACAAGGGAGCCCAAGCCATCCATTCTGACATTACCCACATCATCGACTATGTGAGTCACGTACTAGGAGGTCACACTAAGTCCTACCCACCACACACGAGGACTGGGTCACTGGACACCGCAAAGGTTCATATCCGTCTATTTCCCCTTGGAGACACAAAGGAGTCACGCAGGACAACAAACGACCCAAATCTGCACTTCCCACTTGGCAGCTCAAGGGGAGGCTCATGGGTATCACACACGAAATCACATCCGAGTAGGGCAAACTCCTTCCTAAACTCGGGGTGGTACGCGGGTAGGGCAAACTCCTTCCTTAACCCGGGTAGGTACCATTAATCCACAATAAAACACATTTTAAGGTAACGTGCCGAGACATAGTCCATATCCACGTACCGATAACATTTCCAAGGGTTGGGGCAAACTCCTTCCCAATCCCTCGAATGGTATCCCCTTATGACATCGGACCACAACACTCCTCACATGATCATTGTTATTCCATTAAGTGAGAATTTGGTGAATGATTCAAGATTACCAAGAAGTGGTCCTCGTAGGATCCATCTCCGTATTTGTCGTTCATTAAGTTCATTGCGTTCATTGTTAAGTTCCCGTTAATCAATCAATGCTCCTTGACACACTCAAGGGCAACCCACCATCATGCCAAAAGGATAGATACGACAATGTTCAAGGGGAACCCAACGACACCCAACATCACAATACTCACATTCATCCCAATTTTCTATAACCAAGACCAAGACGTAGTTCAAGGATCAATACTAACTCAAGGAGGATCTTAGTGACTAACCAAACAACCACAAGAGTCATACGACAACCCAAGCAACCCAAAACTCTCCAAACACATTCCAAGACTCATTCAAGCATTTCATCGAACACTTAACGGCCATCGACTCCAAAGGCCTCTAAATGACTCAACGATCACCACACAATACCCAAGTGAATCACAATTGATCCTACGATGACAATCGAACCCAAACCAAGTCACCTCAAGTATGATAGACCCGAACACTACGGTATGTGGAATCAAATACGATACATGACATGAATTACGAAATTTATGGTATTCAACTATGAATAGGAATACTATAGACACCCATGCACGCACACAAGATAGGAGTCAAGAGTTTACCCACCAGAATGTTGCCGGAAAAGTCGCCAGAGAGGTCGCCGGAAAACGTCCATGGCCGGAGTACACCAAGCTCACCATTGCGAAGCTCTCGAGGTGCTCTACAATGTTTACAAAGATCAAAACCTTAGACGAGCAACCCACATAAAACCTAGGGTTTTGGAGAGAGAGAACAACTTACCAAACTATGCACATCACCGCGGAGAGGACAGCGCGGGGAACACTGTTAGACCTTCGCGTTTCTTCCGATTCCTCATGGATTGAGAGAGATGGAAGAGAGAAGGTAGAGAGAATTTAGGAGGGAGTTAGAGAGAGAGTCTAGGGTTTACAAATAGGAAAGATGACCCAAAAATTCAGACAAAACATATATATAGGACCCC
>NMUG010007985.1:0-11838 GCA_002855965.1 Monotropa hypopitys | reverse complement strand
TACATTTTGAGATTCAATAATGGTGTTTATTGATACAACATCATTTGGCTCAGCCACTAGAAACCTAAATGCTTTACTATGTAGAGCATATCCAAGGAATACTCACTTGATTCCTTTTTTACCTAATTTCTTTCTTTTAGGCCCAGACAATCTTACAATTGCCCTACAATCCCAAGTCTTAAATTAACTTAGGTTTGGTTTCTGCTTTGACCATAACTCGTAAGGAGTATTGTTAAACACTACTCATTAAGAGCTATATAACACATTACCGCATTATACATATACAATCATGATCATGTCACAAACCATTATCAAGTGTGACTAATTACAAGCCACATTGAATCAAGAGGAAACTTCACCAAACATATTAGCAAACTATCAAAGTAGATTTCAAAATAATAACCAATGAAAGACACAATAGGTAGTTTCCATCTCTCTGTTTCTTGTTCAATCACCAGTGAAATTGAACCAATTTTCATATCATCAGACTTGGTATAGAAAACAACAACCCTTCACAATAGTGATATTATATTGAGGGTCACAACATGTGTTTCCTAAATTACTGCAATTTAACAAACTAATGACCATGAAGGATTGTTTTGACAAGGTGACTAGCCAACACATCTCAAATCAAACTTCTTAGTTATTCTGGTACTGCACTAGGTGTGTGCGGGTTGGTTTGTGAGATTTTGGTTGTTGGGTTCTTCTTTTGGCGGCGTTGTGGTCGTTTGGGGTGATTCGGGTGGCACGATTGTTGTGTGACCATCCCTTGTAGCTTGTCTTGCTTTCAAATCCTCTCTCGTGTCGGTTGGATTGTTGCGATCTTATTTGAAAATCAATCTTGGCATTGTTTCGTGCGTTTGTGACGATGTGGAGGTTGTAGACATCCTTACGGTGGTCAAAAATCGCTTCCTTGCTTTTCATAAATTCTAGAAAATATTTGGAAAAAATTGAAGTATCCGTATCGTATCCGCATGTCAATACTGTATCCTCGTGTCCTTGGCGTGTTGGCATGTCCTCTGCGTGTCCTTCGCGTATCAGCGTGTCCTCGGTGTGTCCTTGACATATCCTTCATGTGTCGGCATATCCGAGCCGTGTCCCCTCGTATCCTTGGCGTTTCGACACTTTGGTATATTCCCGACAAGTCCATTTGGTGTTGTGCGCATCTTAGATTTTTATGGGAATTTTTCGTAGTGATATTCTTACGTTTTAGTGCTCGTACCTTACTTCTTGTTTGAAAAGTCCACGTTCTTGCTTGATCGAGCGGTTTGGAAATGTTTGGGTACGCGAAAACCATTTATTTTGAACTTCTTAACTCTCTCGAGGACGAATTCTTTTGCGAAATTCCGGTCCTTCTTTGAAGTTTCTTACGTTGTGGGTATTTTTCAAGTTGCGGCATGCCGTCCCCTTGAGGAAGTTTGGTGGCATGTTCGATTTGCGATTGTCGTTGGGTATTCATTGCAGAGTTGTTTCGGTTGGGAACCTCTTTTGTTGTTATTGACGGTTTTCATTGGGAATCCACGTGTTTCGTGCTTCGGGCGTTATTCTCCTCGTGGTACTGTATCTCGGTTCTTTTACCTTGGAAATTTCGAGGACGAAATTCTTGTAAGGATGGTAGTTTGTCACACTCCAAAAATTTTAGTAAATTTCTATTCGTTTAAATAAATAGAAAATCATAATTCTTTATTCTTGGAAGTTGTAGATAATTCTATTACGAATCCAACGCAACTTGAATCGTCTCAATCGGAGTCTGGATGAAGAAGTTAGGACCAAAATACTCTCGGAAATTCCATCATTCCAAATCAGTGCAAAATTGGTCGTGTCGACCGGTACACCATATCGTCGTCGACCGGTCGTGGCTTAGCAGAGGGCATTTCTATTAAGCCTTGACCAGTCGAGCCAGAATCGTCGACCAGTCGTGAAGGCCAAATTTCCTGCACGAACTGGTTTAATGAAGGACAATTTGGTAATTTTGCTAGGGGTCTTATATATATCATTGGTCCGAATTGTTGGGGTCATCTTCCTTATTTTCAAACCCTAATCTCTCTCTACCTCCCTCTCCCCCTCTCTCTCACTTCTCTCCTCCATCTCTCTCAATCCGGTGGGTTTCGGAAGAAATGCGAAGATTTAACGTCGTTCCTCGTCTCGCCCTCTCCGTGGTGATGTGCATAGATCGGTGAGTTTCTCTCCCTCTCCAAAACCCTAGGTTTTATATTGGTTGCTCGTCTAAGGTTTTGGTCTTCTCTAACGTTGTAGATCATCACGAGAGCTTCACGGCAGTGAGCTTGGTTCACACCGGTCATGGAGGTTTTCCGGTGAAGTTTTCCGGTGAAGTTTTCCGGTGAAATTTTCCGGCGAGTGTCACTGGAGCTCCGATTAAGGTAGAGTTTTCTATCCCTCTCATTTATAATCTTGGTTTTCTTATTCCTTCCTCAAGTGGCTTGATGAAATTCCTTCGATTATGTATATTCGTAAAATTAGTGTTCATGAGTCGTCGTTCGCGTCAATTGGTCGGGTGTGGGTATTATCCAGGGTCTCTACGAATTCCCTAGGAAGTTAATTATTTGATTCTAAGTTTGATTTTGAAAAGCCCCAATTTTATGAAAAATGCTTCGTTGTCATTTTGTAAAATCAAATTGGAAAAAATGGCTTGTTTGGGACACTCTTGGGTGATTGTGGGTTAAACGTTGTTTTGACACGTTTTTATAATGAATCGAACAAAAGATGGGTTTTGCGAACGAACGGAATGCTTTGGGAATAAAAGGAATGTTTTAGAAATAATACAGGAAAATCACATAATGGGTCTATATGGAGAATTAGGAGGAGTTTCCCTATTCGTACGGGAATAATGAATGTGAACACTAAAGTAAATAAAAGACCCTAATGAAATGTGATTACTGAGTTGACTTGATTTACGGGTAGCTGGGATACCTTGAGTGGCTACTGTGAGCACTCATGACATTGCGCAATGGGGGGTTGTCTGGCCCTTCCCGTCGAGTCGGGAAATACGAGAAAACTATCGTTTAGTCTGTTAACGAGCGACTAGCGCGGAACAACTCTAAAACTCAAATGTGAATGATATTGCCCTTGTCATTATAAGGAGCAGGAAATGAATGGGAATACTGAATAATGCGGGTAAATTTGGTATAATAGAAACCAATTGTTTTCAAAGAAAGGGAATGAGTCGTTTTTGAAAACGTAGGGTCATATTCAGTGTTAAATACTCTCTTTTGAGTCTTGTACTACTTTTACCCTACAATGAGTCGAATGTGGAATGTTGGAACAAAACTTACTGGTATATAATATTATAGAATCCATTGCATTGTGTCACATTACATTCCTTGCATGAGCACACACTTTCACCCCAATATTATAGACGTTAGGAGATAGATTATCTCTACCAGGCGGTGGTGCCTGACCCTCTACTTTTGTAGGACTTGTTCCCTGTGGGATCCTTTATAGGACTTGAAGCTTGACCGGACTATAGTTAGGTAGATTGCCTTTCTTTTTCAGTACTGCACTTTTTTTATTTTCTGTTGGCCACCTTGTACGGGATTATCTTATAAAATCACATTTTGGCCTTTTGTTTTAGTTGAGGCATTGTTGTACAGGGTTATGTTATAAAACCCTTTTTGTATCCTTTCATTTGTATTTCATTTCAGTGTAAGGCATGTATTATAATAGTTAGTTTGATGGGTAGTGTGTTGTGGTAGTTTGTACTTCACCTTTGTTTAGATACTCTTTACCCATTAACACTCCTTTTATCTATTTCAAAAAAATATGTATTTCAAAATTTGGGTGTTACATTTCTCACTGAGCTGTGGTTTGCTCAGACCCTCTTTTTTTTCCTTTTTCTAGTTCTGTGTTGCAGGGCTAGACGGACTTGGTGACTTGGAGTTGGAGTCAGCTACTGGATTTTTTTGGGATTAGCCGTTCCAGCTTTCAGTTGTAGTACTTCAGTTTCAGTAGTACTTTACTTGTACTTGTAGTTCTTTCTTTTCACTGTAGTTGTTGTAGTAGACCAGTACTTGTACTTCTTCCACTTTTGTACCTCTTTTGTATTTCTACTTTGTAATGCTCTATGATGTAATGATAAATTCAACTAATTGTATCTGGATGGTAAGTAGTTGTATCTCCTATTTATTATTTAAACTATATTTTAAAATAATGGTTTGAAAATCCGGGGCGTGACATAGGATGGCACCTGCTGAACCATATGAATTGAAAATGCAGTTGAAGGAGTTGATTGATAATTGATTCGTTAGACCTAGTGTGTCCCCTTGGGGAGCACCCATTTTGTTTGTAATAAAGAAGGATGGTTAGATGAGGATGTTTGTAGACTATAGGCAATTGAACAAAGTTACTGTGAGAAACAAATACATATTGCCTAGGATAGATAATATTTTTGATCAACTTTATGGAGCTTTGGTGTTTTCTAAAATTGACTTGAGGTCGGGTTACCACCAATTGAAGGTTAGGGATTGTGATGTTGCGAAGACAACATTTTGTACTAGATATGGGCACTATGAGTTTCTTGTTATGCCTTTTAGGTTGAATAATGCATCCGTGATATTTATGGATTTGATTAATAGAGTTTTTCAACCTTACTTGGACTCGTTTGTGATAGTGTTCATAGATAATATACTGATTTATTCGCGGTCTAGAGAAAAGCGTGAATATCATTTGGGTTTGGGTTTGCAAAAGTTGAGAGAGAAGCAACTTTATGGGAAATTTATCAAGTGTGAATTTTGGCTTGATCGGGTTGTATTTTTGGGACATGTCATCTCTAGTGAGGGTATTTGTGTAGACCCTACAAAGATTGAGGCCGTTGTGAATTGGAAAAGACCAACTAGTGTGATGAAAATCCATAGTTTCTTGGGATTGGCGGGTTATTATAGTCAATTCATTGAAAATTTTTCATCTATTGCTATGCCCATAACTATTCTTACTAGAAAATGAGTGAAATTTGAGTGGTCGGAGGAATGTGAAAATAGCTTTCGAGTATTGAAGGAAAAATTGGTTTTGGCACCTATATTGACTATTCCGGAGGGTACACAGGACTTGGTGATGTATAGCGATGCGTCACATTGTGGTTTGGGTTATGTATGGATGCAGCGAGGGAGAGTAATAGCATATGCATCGAGGTAATTGAAAAATCATGAACGTAATTACCCTACACATGACTTAGAGTTGGCCGACGCAGTTTTTGCTTTAAAACTTTGGAGGCACTATTTGTATGGAGTATCTTGTGAAATTTTTACTGACCACCAAAGTTTAAAATATCTATTTACCCGCAGCTGAATTGTTTCGCATACAGAAGGCTCGATTGAATCGATCAACAATCTGGCCTTGACCAGCTGCATCATCTAGGATGTTCCTTCCTCAACCTCGACCAAAGAACCCCACAGACTAGCTATTGCTTTGAAAGTCTCCAGATTCCACGCCTTGAGTGGAATGCCCTTGCATTCGATCCAAACCCAGTGCAACATGCCCAAATCCTCACCCCTCCAAGGTTTGAAAGATTGAAACCACGGAGACCAATTCCCCTCCCTCGTTGCACGGTCCCGACTGAATGGAGACGAGAAGGTTACAAGCACCCAAAAACCTCCCAGATCACTGATACGTTTCACCTCGCAGAAATTATGGTGGAAACCCACCCTAACCTCCTCTAATCGCAGACCATAGTGCAAAACTGCAATAGCTGAGCTTCTTAACCACTCGACACAGCCTTTCACCCCAATTGCCCTCTTCCTTGATTTGAAATCAGCCCCAGACTTCGAGGTCTTACCGCAAACCACCTGAGCATAAGATGTTCTGGAAATTCCGGAGGATTGGACCTCCCTCACCTCAGCGCCCTTGATGTGCTTCATAGGGCTTTTGACCTCAGTCGTAGCCATCGAGAGACCACTAGGATAGAACGACTCATTTTGGGTCCTGCTATACCTGGCAATTTGGACTTGCAATGAACATTTACCGGCTCTAACCCCATTCATGGAGGCTATTGCAGCATCGGCTGACTCTCTGTGCACAAATCTTACGAATCCGAATTTCTTCTTGTTTACCCTGCTATACTTACCCGGGATGTAAATGTCCCTAAGTGCACCAAATTGTTTGAATCTATGAACTAACCATTTGGAAGTAGCGTTTAATGGAAGATTCCCGATAAATAGCGAAACGAGCGAAGCCCCTTTCTATCTATCGAATCCATTCCTGTGTCGGGACGATGAAGAATGCCAAGCTTCTGTCACCACCGATCGACCGCGTTCTGCTTCACCATTGAACTTGGAATCGCTAACCTTCACTTTGCCTCCATTGGATATGCCGGATTCCTTAGCTTTAGGGTTTTCCTTTGTCGCCGCCTTCATTGTGTAAACAAAGACCCTAAGTTTACATCGAGGTTTTGAGAAAGTCTGCAATAAGCTCATGGTACTTGTTTGAAGTTTAGTACCGTCTTTCACCCTCAAACGGATGGACAGTCGGAGAGGACAATCCAAATGCTTGAGGATATGTTGAGATCATGTGTTCTAGATTTTCTTGGATGTTGGGATAATTATTTTCTATTGATAGAGTTTGCATACAATAATAGTTTTCAGAGTAGCATTGGTATGGCACCATTTGAGGTGTTATATGGAAGAAGGTGTAGGACTCCACTTTGTTGGAGTGAGGTTGGTGAGCGTCAAATTTTGGGGCCCAAGTTGGTGCAAGTAGCTTCGGAGGGAGTTAAACTTATTATGGAAAGATTGAGGATTATGCAAAGTCCTCAAAAGAGTTATGCGGATAACAGGCGGTGGGAACTAGAGTTTGTGGTTGGGGATTATGTGTTTTGCAGGTTTCACCATGGAAAGGCGTCATTCATTTTAAAGGAAAGGGAAAGTTAGCGCCGAGGTATATTGGACCTTATGAGATCATGGATAGAGTAAGGGCGCTGACATATCGTTTGGCTTTGCCGATGGAGTTGTCTAAGTTGCACAATGTCTTTCACGTGTCTGTGCTTCGGAAATACGTAAATGATCCAACGTATGTATTAGAGGTGAAACCGTTGGAGTTGCATGAAGACTTGTCATACAAGGAAAGGCCGATGAAGATTTTGGATCACAAGGAACAAGTGCTATGCTCTAAGGTGGTCCATTTGGTCAAAGTCTTGTGGCGTAATCATGGCATCGAGGAAGAGACTTAGAAGAGCGAGAATGCAATGCGAGAGAAGCATCCATGCTTATTTTCAGGTATCTTTTTGCTCTATTTAAATTTCTGTGGAGAAATTTTTTTAGGGGGGAAGGAGTTGTAATACCCGTATCCTTAAATCCCATTTAATAATTCTTTTAATTATTTTGTATAAATAATTAATGTCATCTATATAATGATCGGGTTAATCCTTGAGGTGTAAATGTTTGAGAATCATGGTGGTAGAGAGTTTTAAGATGACTTGTATTGAATTGAGGTGGGAATTTGAGGTTAAGGATAATGTTGATGGTTAATCTAAATTTCAATCCTTGAGGTTTTGATTTGCAGTAGTAATCGGACTTGGGGAAGTCATAGAATGGCCTTAGGATGTCATTTCGAGGTTTAGAATGTTGAGGAAGTGTTAGGATTTGAGTTGAGAAGGTTGGGGGGTGTTTGAAGGAGGTTTGGGTGTCATTCTGTTTCCTCGTCCGGACGAGGGCTGAGGCTCATCCGAATGGGAGACCAGAGGGTTGGCCAGAGGAAATTTGTTGAGGCTCGTCCAGACTAGGAAGGCAGTTCGTCTAGATGAGGGTCCGTGGTTCAGACAGGGATGAGGCTCATCCAGACGGGGCACGCAGCAGATTGAATTTTTTGAAGGGTAATCTTGGGGTTTCACTCCCTAATCAATTTATTAACTTCCTAACTCATATTAGAGTTGATAATACTGATGTTTAGCCTTTATTTCGTGCTCTAACTCTTGAGAGAAAACATTAGAGAGAGAAACCTCCATTGAAGAACCTCCATTGTTGAGGGAGATTGGTGAAGATTTTAGTGCAAATCATCTTGTTGGCTCAAATCTATTGGTAAGTTCTTCAAATCCTTGTATTATATGAACTGTCTCCTTATATTCTCATCTAATCCTCGGGTTAAGTTCATGTATTGAGTTCATGTTCAAGTATGTTGTGTATTTTGAGCAGATCTATGAGTTTCATAAATAGGGATTGCATGGATTATGGGTTGTTTCCATATTTTTATGAAAATTGTGTATGTATATGGGTTTAGATTTGATATGTTTGTTAACCTTGGGATCTAGGAAGCCTATTGGTGGATATATATATGTATTGTTGTCAAAAATCATGTATGAGCATAGTTTGTATATGAATATCTTGGGAATTCATGTGAGATTTTGAGTAGGGTGAATGTAGTAGTCCATGGTTAGGGCTCCATTATTATTGTTAATCATGTAAATAATTCCAGGCAAGGAAAAAATTTGATAAGCGGTATTTATGAGTGTAAGGATGTAGCATTTCGATTTTTTAGATACTTGTGCACCTTTTATTTTATAGTAATTGCACAAATCATGGAAAGTTGCATGACATGTTGCAAGTGTTTAGCATATGCATGTTTTGAGTGATAATTAGCCTATGGCAAAGGTTTTGAAGAAAAGATCTGAGGAGAAGTTTTGAGAAAACTATAGCCTATGGGCATGTTTTGTGGATGAGGTTTGAAAAGTGATTTATATACTATAAGTATATACAATTGGGAGATGATCTCCTTGTAGACTATGCGTTGGATGTGTGGTAGATGATGGTTGATGCCTATATGGCCACGGGGGATGCCTCTTTACATATTGAAGTCGGACTGCGGTTCGGTGACATGTTGGAAATGGGGTTGCGGTTCTATATTATAGTGTACGGGGTGCACGAACTATTGCATATAACGATAGCTATTTTGAAAAGAAAGGGCATGGGATGTCCACTATGTTCAAAAGGGGTTGCGATCCAAATATACTTATGTATGAAAGGCATTTTCAAAATGTGGGAGTTGAGAGTAGGTTGTAACCTACTTGCATGGCATTGTATCTTTCCTATTTTTGGAAACATGGTTAATTGTAAAGTTAAATCGTGCTTTTAATTTCCTTTCATCTAGAACTTGCGATACATATGTTCACACTCTGTTTTCCTTATTTTGACTTGGAAAATAGATATCAGGGGTAGTGGTCCACTACAAAGCTAGAGTGATGTCTTATACTGGGAAGAAGGATCATGACTAGTGGTTTTATCTTGGTAGTAGTTGGCTCTCTAGTAGTTTTTATTATTTATTTTCTTATAGTTGTTGTTTTATTTCAGAAGGTGGCACTTAGTAGAACTCTTGTATTATTTTAGTACATTTCTTGGTTGTTGCAACATTTGGGTTTGATATCATTGTGGTGATTAGACATTGATGGTGAGTTGTAGTGATCTCACTTGTTACTTACGATTTTAATTGAGGTGATTATTTAAGAAAAAATTTATTCTATGATATATTAGTGTTTTTGGAGTTTGGGATGTTACAACTTGGTATCAGAGCTTAGGTTATAGGTCCAAGTTAGGGGACCGTGTGAATAAATATAATTGTACTTGAGGTGTGTGATTGATGTAAGTGTTGGAAATTGTGGTATTAGTGTTTTATGACTATTATGTGTGTCTTTGATACTCATGGGACTTACCTTGAAATCCGATTGGAAGCACACCTTATCAACATTCTCTCCTAATAGGAAGTATTGGAAAGTTAAGTGGAAAAGTATAGTATGACAAAA
Organism: Monotropa hypopitys; assembly: GCA_002855965.1. Classification (NCBI taxonomy): domain Eukaryota; kingdom Viridiplantae; phylum Streptophyta; class Magnoliopsida; order Ericales; family Ericaceae; genus Monotropa; species Monotropa hypopitys. Next base: position 2,099 of record NMUG010007985.1, on the reverse strand, counting down.
TGCTATGGGTTAGAGTGATTTGGGGAGAATGGCTAAGTAGTGGATCATAGGATGTCAAGTCATGCATTGGAGTCATTGAAGTATGGGTGACTAACGCGTGAGTTTTTGGAATCTAACACTTGTTTCTACAATGTTGTTTCTTATTGTGTAATTTCAGTAACCAATGGAACCAAACAATCAACACCTGAGGAAAAGGCTAGTGTGAATGGGGGAAACCCTAGTGGTGGAGGGGTGCTCCACCTGTTGTAGGAGAAGAGGCCCGGATGATGGCGACCATCACACAATTGGTAGAAAATCAAAACTTATTTTTCCAGTGGCAGAATAATCAGAATATGGATAGAGGTATGGGCTTCGAAACATAAGTGGACCGACTACTCTAGAGCCAGCCCTTCTGGTGAGAACAAGACTATGCCCATTCCTGATTCTTTGTTGCATGCTGATATGTCCACAAAAAGCTTCCATTGTCCTTCTATGTATGGATCATCAATGTCTGACAATGTGGGATAAACGGGAGTGGCCTGCTCATCTTCTCGCTGTGGGTGGGGTGTCTGTACGGGTCCATATGAGAAATCTTCCACAAAATCTACAAGGACTTGACCCTTCACCGCAGTGCGAGTGATATACTTGATATCGTACTCCCCTAGCTCAATGGACCAAGCTGCCACCCTTCCTGATAGATCCACCTTTCGTAGGACAGATACGATGGTATGGATGGTTGGGACTTCAATGGTGTGAGCCAGGAAGTAGTGCTGTAGATTTCTGGAAGTCGTGACCAATGCAAAGATTAGTTTCTCCAAAAAAAGATATGTGTCTCTGTATCCAGCAATGTCTTGCTGACATAGTAAACTGGCTTCTGCTGCCCCTCTTCCTACTTTATCAACACGGCACTGACCGCATACTCTGAAATTGCCAGGTAGGCGATCAATACATCCCCTGGTTCTGGTTTAGCAATCAGCGGTGGTGTGGCTAAATACTTCTTCAAGTCATGGAAGGCCTTCTCACAATCCGCCCCCAAGTGTAGTCTGTTCTCTTCCTTAGCAACTGGAAGAAGGGTCTGTACTTGTCTGATGAATGGCTGATAAAACGGTTGAGCGCGAAAACCACCCTAGTCAGCCGATGCACCTCCTTAGTCCTTCCTAGACTTTGGAGGTTTTGCAATACAATAATCTGATCAGGATTGGCCTCTATGCCCCTCCGAGTTACCAAGTGCCCAAGGAATGTACCGAAACTTACCTCGAAAGCATATTTGGAGGCATTCAGCCTCATATTGAACTCTCTGAGTATTTGGAAAGTGTGGCAAAGGTTAATCAAGTGAGAGTCTGCCTGCTTGTACTTGACCACCATGTCATCGATATAGACCTCCATACTCTTGCCCAGAAAATCCTTAAACATGAGTATTTCCAGTCTCTGATACGTTGCCCCGGCATTATGCAGACCAAAAGGCATGACTTTGTAATATAATCCTAGTGTCATGATGAAGGATGTATTCTCCTAATTGGGCTCATACATCGCAATCTGATGGTAGCCTCTATACGCATCCAGAAAGCTCATTCACTTGTATCTCGCAGTAGAATCTATCAGCTGATCAATCTTGGGAATATGGAAGCTATCCTTGGGGCAAGCCTTATTCAGGCTTGTGATGTCAACACAAACTTTCCAGGTCCCATTCTTATTCTTGACTATGACTATGTTGGATAGCCACTCTGAATAGTAGACCTCCTTAATGGCACTGGACTGGATGAGTCGGTCAACTTCTTCAGTAACTGTCTCTGAGTGTTGTGCGGTTGAGCGTCTCCTTTTCTGCATAACTGGCTTGTGGCAAGAATAGATGTTCAGCCGATGACATATTATGCTCGGTTGTACCCTAGGCATCTCTTGCGGGGTCCAAGCAAATATGTCAATGTGGTCTTGCAATACCCAGACCAACTCGGCGGTATCCGTCTTAGGGAGCTTGTCCCCAATTAGGAAGTACCTCTCCTCGCCAGTCTCGTGGGCAGGAACCTTTCTCAGATTCTCGAACACGCGGGTGGAGGGGTCCACACCTATGTCTTTCAGGACAGGTTGGTTCGGGACTTCAATGGTGTAACACCCGTCCCGAA
>NMUG010007984.1:0-11839 GCA_002855965.1 Monotropa hypopitys | reverse complement strand
TGTCTTGACTAGAAGAATTGAAAACGTTAAAAAAACAAGACCACGAAATAGACAAAAGTACTATTTTTACCGTCTTAATTATATTTTGTTTATAATATCGTCTCATATGAGTTTTTAACTTTTGATATCATTTTTACTTTTTTCGATTATTCTCACTAAAACGAATGAAATTGTACAATGAATTGACAAACAATATCATTTTTCAAATATTAAAAAATGCCAATAGTCCTTCACATCATTAATTTAGGCCAAACACTCAAGAGTTGGCTTAGTGGTGCCGACTTGAGACTTAGGAGTTTACTTTTTTAAAATTAAAAACCTGTTAAGTGCTGTCAATTCATGTATTTGATCATTGTTTTAACACTTAAATTGGGATCACATTTAGTGGACTTTGGATTGATCTACGAGAATTAGTTGTAGTGTGTGCAAGCTGGTATGAATACCTAAATTATAAAAAAATGTAGGATTAATATGATCACAATAATAACCTTAATTATGTAAGTTTTAAGAGAGATTTAATTTCAAAATTTAATTTTGTTTGGTATTTGATAGGCATGATGTCTTATTTATTTATTGACAATTTAAATTAGACTCTTACTAGAATTATTATTCAACACCAAATAAAAGTCTTTAATCGTTTAATTCTGAAATACTTACATTAATTACATATATTAGAAATGGTCTATTTTTGTCAAAAAAAATTGATTTATTTGATTTTATTTAGTGTACACCATGACGTCAGACTCCAAAGCTAAAGCACTGGATTTGATTACAACTAAACGGTTGACTGTGGACACGTGTTGACTGTAGACGTCAGACTCCAAAGCTAAAGCACTGGATTAGAGCGAGTATGTTTGTTTCTAGCAAAAAGAGAAGGGAGTGTGACGAAGAGTCGTCGGTTTACTCTATCAAACGCAGGTTAAAAAAAGTTGCAGATATGACTTGGAGGGAAGGTGTGTGGTGGGGCGGGTTGGACGATTGGCTTGTATTCTCCCTCTCTCGTTATCACCTTCCCCTCTTTCTCTCTCTGTCTGTGCATTTGATCAGCCCCGACGAGTGAAATCCGGCGGCGGGAGGATCAGAAGTAGCAGCTCAGGGATGGGAATTCCGGCGTGGTGATAGGGATTTGCATATTGTTGCTTCTCTATTTGATTTACGAGATGGAATTCGACGCCGGAATTCCGATATCCCGAGCCACTATGACCGACGGTCCATCCATGTCTCCGTCCTTGGATGAAGGTCAGGTCACGTAGTTAAAATATATTCTTTCTATTTTTATGTTCTGTTCGCTGCTTTTTTAGAGCTTTGAAGTTGAACTATCGAATTGCGTTTCTTATGTTCTTTCTATCACTGATGCTTGGATGTGATCGTCCCACTCTTAGTTATTTGTTGAATTAGCATTAATGTTGCCTTTAATTCCACTGTTCGTTTCCGAATTTTCCAAAAAGAATGTTTCTTTGTGGTGAATCAATGAGTTGTTTTGCTTCTTGTCTTTTACTTTTAGGTCATTCCAGCTTAAAAAGGCAAATGAACGCTATAAACCAGATCATCATTACCAATTTAGGTGGATGGACAATACATTGCTAGGCGAAGGAATAACCATTTCATTCATTTTCAAAATCATTCCATGGAAACAAACAATAGTTTATTGTTTTAGTGTGGTTGAATTGATCAGGTTTGATTATTTTGGTTCTGATACCATGTATAGATGTTTTGAGTTTTTTATTTATGAGCGATGCATGCAAATGCACACGCGTGCGAACACACACATGAGAGATAGATAGATAGATAGATAGAGAGAGCATTGGAAATCTACGAAATTAGGTAAAGATGGGGATCACCTTGGTTTGAGCAGCCTGAATTGTGATGCCCCCATCAATCTGATCAGATTTTCATTCTCTGTTTTCTGTTTGCGAGGGATAATTGGGAAATAATTTGTTTGACGACATTGTTCAACATTCATTGCGTCATATTATCGCTTTAGCTATACAAGTAGGGAACAATTTAAATTATAGCTTGTTTCGGTTTGTTTTCGTAAACTTCGAGAGATGAAGAAAAACGATTTAAGATTTCAAAAGTGGCTTTCAATCTTGCATGTTCTTCATCATTCACTTTCTATTTTAAGGTTTCTTTTTTCCTAAATAGGCAAGAATAATTTGTTCACATACTCTTGCCCTCTATTCGAATAGAAAATGACAGATTTTTACTTGGAATTACGTTGTTCACATGCTTAACTGACTGTTTTATTGATACTTCAGATACATTGTGGCAAATGAACTTGAGATCACGGGATGCAGTGGAATCCGGACCTTATCCTCTGCGCGAAGGAGAGCCAGAGTGCTCTTATTACATCAGAACAGGCCTATGCAGATTTGGGGCGACATGCCGATTTAATCATCCTCCTAATAGGAAACTGGTAAAAGCGGTACCCAGGTTGGAGAATTTTGGAATGTACAGTTGAGAGCTTATTTTCATGTTCTTTAGTTAATTTAGAAACCTCAATTCTATAATGGTAAATCTAATAAGTGGAATTGTTGAAGTAGAATATGTTGCACCTATTGAAATGCATTCTCTTAGTTAATCTTATTTTAAGAAGTCTTGACTGGTTTCAATTGTGTAGAATAATTAGAATGGAAATAAATTGCTTTTTCATTCATATTTTCCTTCAATAGGCATTTTTTTTAAATTGCGCACACACATCAGTAAAAACTGCAAGCTCTTTCTGTGGGTACTTGTTTGTATTTTATGGGTTAAAAAGGAAATCACCCCTAATTTTAGGTCTAGTGTTTTCAAGGCTCTGCTTGATAGGTTATTTTTACTTTTTCCCAATTGATAGTTCAGCCAGATTCTTATCAATTTCAGGCTATTGCCACTGCAATGATGAAGGGCGAGTACCCAGAAAGAATAGGACAGCCTGAATGTCAGGTTGCATTCTTCTCCTATTTCCTCTTATTAGCACCAGTCCATTGTTTTTTTAATGTACTTCTTGAAGTAGCTAATATACTGTAATGAAAGTACATCACTCTCAAAGGAACAATATTACAGTGTTGCAGTATCCCGTGCCAAAGCGATATTTTTTATGCCGATTGTTTTTCTTTGAAATTTTACACTTTAACATGGATAGCAGCTGGGATACAACTGTGTGTTCAAGTGGCAGGTAATGTGAACTTATAAGTAGCTGGTCTGAGTTTCATTTACTGGTGACTACTATTGGACCTTTTCCATAGTTGCTTTTATATTTGGGACAGTTCCATTTGATATGCCCTCCTAGTTTCTGTGCTTGTGCAAGTTACCATGGGGCTTCCCCCTTTTTATGGTTTTCGTTCCTTTTTTAAAAGGGCAACCCAGTGCACGAAGCTCCCGCATATGTGGGATCTGAGGAAGGGTTGATGTACGCAATCTTACCCCTGCAAGCAGAGACTATTTCCGTGAATTAAACCCGTGATATTAAATGGACTGGAAAATAAGAAAATAAATAATTTGATTGAATTAGATATTAAAAGAAAGGAAAGATAAATAAAAACTTCTGTGACGCATGTACAATAGTTCAGGATTATAGTCGCCCTTCTTATTATTTTATTTCAACTTCTTGAAATTTCCCATTAGCCAGACATTGAATCAACGGAAGCACTTTCGAATGGTCTAAATTACTTTTGTATTGGGTACTTGTTGCTTCATTTCATTTGATTGGTCTAGCGTATATCCATGGTCAGTATCTTAAGCAACTGCAACTGATCAACAGTAAGTTAGCAGGGTATTTACTCTTATAGTCTTGCTATTTTGAGTTGGAGAATGTACAGACAAAAATCTTGTTACAATAAAAGAGCAATAGAACACATTGTGAGTAAATCTCCATGTAACGAAATTCGGTAGATGCTCTATACAAGGACATAAAATGCTAGTTTCCTGCTGCATGAGATTTTTGGGGAAGTTAGGAAGCTAGATACATTTGTTGAAAGAAAAGAAAGTTTTGTCCTCATTAACATGTACATATTTTCTTTCTTTTATTACATTGGAAAATGGACATGCTAGCTTCTAAATGGCCTCAAATTTGTAAGTGCATGACCGTATGAAAGATAAAACTTCCTGGAAATGACCTATACGTTAGGCATGAACCATCAACCATGACTTTGAACCACTTACAGGGCACCAAGGGCCTACACTGCTTGTTGCACCTACGAAGCAAACCGACACAAAGATACATTCATAATGTTAATGAAAGTGCCACTGCATTTTACATGACTTAGAAAGTTCACTGCTGTATCCATGGAAGACGTCCTATAAAAACCTAGCCAAATTACAATGGTTAGAGAACGCCTTAAATTCAATCAACACCCAGATGCAAGTCATTAATAGACCTTTCATGCATCTTGAAACAATTGAGAGGAAAACTGAAATATTGTATATTGAATTGTGTAATACTGTAAAGGAAGAGTACAAATATATAGAACTATACAATGCCTAATTAGGAAAGAACAAATAAAGAAAACAAAATCAAATATATCAATTACATAATTACAAGACTCTTAAATGGAAACAAAATATTTATATATTATATTCTAAAGATATAGTAACTATCTTTAGAATATATGTAATATTCTCACACCCTCCCTCAAACTCCCGATGATTCCATAGAAATCATGGAGAGTTTGTCCAGTAAGAACTGGAAACGAGCAGCAGTATGAGTCTTTCTGATGAAATCAGCAATTTGAAGAGTGGATGAAACAAAAGGTAGAGAAATAGTGTCAGCTTGAAGATGGTGACGAGTGAGGTGACAGTCGATCTCAATATGCTTGGTACGTTTGTGAAAAATAATATTATGAGCAATCTGAATAGTACTACGATTATCATAGTAGAGAGGTGTAGGAGAAGACTGAGGAGCATCCAAATTAGAAAGGAGCCAGCGAAGCCAAATAATCTCAGCAATATCTTGAGCCAACACGATATTCAGCCTCAGCAGTAGAGCGAGCAATGACAGATTGTTTCTTGCTGCTCCAGAAAATAAGAGAATCCCCAAGAAAGACACAAATACCCGAGGTAGACTTGCGGTCCATCACATCATCAACTCAGTCAGCATCAACATAAGCATATAGCTCCAATGAAGAGGTGGAAGACAAAAGTAGACCCTGAAATATCGTGCCCCAGATATACTGTAAAATATGCAGTAAAGGAGCCCAATGAGTGGATCGAGGGCCAGAAATAAACTTGCTCACAATATGAACAACATAAGCTAGATCTGGACAAGTCATATAGTCAGATAAACCAAGCAACCGACAAGCTCCCAATAAAGAGTAGGATCATCTAAAGGTTCCCCATTAGTGAGGGCAATTTGAGCATAAAGCTCAATCGGTGTAGCGGATGTTTTGGAGTCAGTGAGCCGAGCACAATGAAGGATCTCATTTGCATACTTAGCTGAGTCAGTGAGCCGAACACGATGAAGGATCTCATTTGCATACTTAGCTTGAGACAAGAAATAGCCTTTGAGAGAGTATGCAACTTCAATACCAATAAAGTAACGCAAATGCCTCAAGTCTGTCATCTCAAATGTATCAAACAAATGTTGTTTAAGATGAGCAATATCAGCAAGATCAGATCCGGTGATGATCATATCATCCACATAGAGAAGCAGGATAACAAGCCCATTGGTGGTATGAAGAAGAAATAATACCGAATCATGAGCACTGGGGAACAAACCAAGTTGGGTGACTGCACCTTGGGAACGATCATACTAAGCCCGTGGCCCCTGTTTAAGACCATACAAAGCTCGCCGAAGGCGACAAACATATCCAGGAGAATGAGATAAGTCGGGAGGGAGACACATATAAACTTCCTCAGTCAGCAAGCCATTGAGAAAAACATTTTTAACATCCATCTGATACAGAGGCCAATGACGAGCAATAACAACGTAAATCAGATTCCGAAGAGTAGTCATTTTGGCAATTGGTGCAAAAGTTTCTTCATAGTCAATGCCATACTCCTGAGAAAACCTTTTACCTACAAGACGAGTCTTATAGCGTTCTAATGTCCTATCAGAATGAATTTTAACTTTGCAAACCCATTTACATCCAACAATATTTTTACCTGCAAGGCAAGGTACCATCTTTCAAGTAGAAGTCCCAGCAAGAGCAGAAAGTTCTTCTTCCATAGCAATGACCCACTTAGGATCCTGACAGGGCTCTTTATAATACTGAGGCTCAGAATAAGAATGTATAGAAGATAAACAGTACACTGAGAGACTGAAAAACAAGTGTTAGAAAAATCCAACTTTTGCACAGAGTGTCTATCACGAAGTGGGTAACGGCGAGGAGCATGATTAGAATCCACAGAGGCAGTAGGGGAAGGGGGAGGCGCTGGTGGTTCTGGTGGTCTTCGTCGTGAGTAGACCAGAAGGGGAGCAGGAGAAGAAGCATCAGGAGAGGAAGCATTTGAAATAGGCATAGAATTAGGAGGAATCGTAGATATATACTCGTCACAGGTGATCTCATCCGGAAATGGATCAATGGATAGTAATTCTTGTTTAGAGACAAATAGAGAGGCAGATGGAAGATGATAATAGGGAAGACACTCAAGGAAGACAATGTGTCGGGAGACATAGAGATGTTGAGATACAGGATCATAACAACGATGGCCCTTTTGAGTGGTGTTATAGCCTAGAAAAACACAGAGAGTAGATCGAGCACTGAGTTTAGTATGGGCTTGTTTAGGAAGGAGAACAAAACATGCACAACCAAATACTCAAATAAGCGAGTAATTGGGGGTTGTAGAAAATAGTACCTCATTAGGCGGTTTTCCAGACAGAAGTGAAGTAAGTATACGATTGATGAGAAATGCATCAGTGAGCATTGCTTCACTCCCAAAACAATTGGGAACAGATGCAGAGAGAATAAGGGATCTTGCATTCTCAAGAAGATGACGATGCTTACGTTCAACACAACCATTTTGAGTAGGAGTGACACTACAAGAGAACTGATGTATGGTATCTACAGATGAGAGCTAATCAGTAAATTCACCTTTTGTATACTCCCCACCCAGATCAGACTGCAAAATTTTAATCGTGGAAGAAAACTGAGTAGTCACCATGGACTGAAAATATCGATAAATCTCATAGAAGTCATATTTATGTTTCATAAGGTAGACTCATGTGAATCGAGAGTAATCATCAACGAAAGAAACATAATAGGTTAAGCCACCTTTTGAAATAACAGGAGACGGTCCCCAGACATCAGTATGGACAAGAGAAAAAAGAAAAGTGGATATGGAATTACTTCTGTTAAATGGTAACGCTGTCATTTTTGCAAGTTTACATCATTGACACTCAGAAATGTCAGTGGAAGACACTTCTCCCAAAACACCTGACTCAGATAAGGATCGTAAACGATCAATTGACAAATGGCCTAACCTAGCATGCCAAAGAAAGAAAGGGCTAGAAGAGATATCTAACTAGAATGAGGATAAAACTACTGGAGCAGAGAAAGTGTCAATATGTAAGTTTTCCACCACATATAGATCACCAACCCTACGCCCTATCCCAATCTGCTTCCCCGACTTCTGATTTTGCACACGACAAACAGAAGAAGAAAAAAGAATGTCAAACCCTGAAGCATCCAACTGACTAATGGATTTAAGATTAATAGTAATTGAGGAACACAAAGAACATGTGGGAGTGACACAATTGAGGATGCCGTCATAGGAATAGATCTAATAGATACAACAGACAAGGGAGAATCATTTGCTGTACGTATAGTGATAGGACAAGACGGAGGGACACAATTTTGCAGTAGAGACAAATGATGTGTCATATGAAACGAAGCACCGGAATCTAAAATCCAAATAGTGGTATGGATGCCTCACAGAGAACCAAGCAAACTTGAGGATCACGAGGTCATTGCTTTAGGTGGAACATACATAGAAGAGGAAGTCATCATTTGCTGAAGCTGAGCCAGTTGAGCACGAATATCATTTATCTCAGAAGTGCTCTCAGATGTGTTGGCTAGAGCTGCAAAAGGACGAAGCGGTCCCAAAGATATTTGGGATGATCCATGGTGTCCTTTATAGGGAAGTTTTTCTTCTAGTGGTCTTTCTTACGACAATAGACACACTCATTGAACTGAATACGAGCACTAATAGTTTGCATCATATAATCTCGGAACAACAAGTCTCAGAACCATAATAGAGCCGAATATTGGACCAACCTTAAATCTGCCTAGAAATCAGAGATACAGAGATGACCAATGACGATGATTCGGCAAAGAAAACCCTACTGTGTCGCGCCCCACCCCGACTACACTACTCTAAAGAGACTGCACCGGGCGAGGACCCACACGACAGGGCAATCATGATTATTTACTCAATACAAGTCATTATGTGACTAACTTGTTTTCCATTCCATTATTCTATTTATCACCTAATCATGCTCCGAAAATTCACATAATGATTTATCAAATGAAAATACAACTATCGTGCATGGGAAATGAAACTTAACCTTTAACATTGTTCCTTGTTACAACATGCTAGAATAAAATAAAGCAAAACTACATTGTCCCAATCTATGTACTATCTAGATTGTACGAGTGCTAAGCATGTGAGCCTTATCTACGTCATCCAGACATCTACCCCGAACTAGTAATGGACCATCAACTCTCATTCTTTATCCGGAATCTGTGACATCAAAAAACTGGGAAACACAGGAATATGTAAATTATACAGTAATTTAAAGAAACAGATAATTACTATAAATAACACACATAAAAGCAGTTCACAAGGAACATAATCGCTTTCCCCACTAAGCACATCTTTAGGGTGCATTGGTGTGTCCTCCTATCATAGTCACATAGACTATACAATCATAGTCACACAGACTACACAAATGATTTCCCAACTTTTCTCATACACAACATTCACATGTAATCTATGAATTGCTTTAAATGGAAGCATAATAAACATATTCACAGTGTTTGCAGAATTCGTGTCGATTGCCCTTACTTCTTAGAGGACTCGACACCACTTGCTTCTCCACCTCTCCAAGCTGAAAATATCAGAAATCGATACAAAATATAGCTTGAACAAGAATATAGATGTGTAAATAAATAAATTGAACGCATAAGCATCTTCGCCTAACTCACTTCCTTCCATTTTTCCTTTTTGTTTCATCCTTTCTTATTTATTTGTATTTGTATTTTAATTTAATTTTATTTATTTTCCCTTTCCCTTCCTTACTGTTACTGCCCAACAATGGGCTTCCATTTCGACATGCGACTTGTCGCATATCGATATGTGTTCTCCAATTCACATATCGATTGTTGTCTCATCAACACACATTTCGATATACATTTTGCCTTTCCCATTTCAATATGGGTCACATATCGATATGTGACCCATCCTCTCACATTTCGATTGACAACACAGACCACATTCCGAATGACTCAGCCAACAACACATATCGATATGTGGCTAATCCCACATATCGGTATGTGATCCCCCTTAGAGCAAACCCAGAAAACAAAGGTACTGTTCATCATCTTCCTAATCGCCAAAACACAAAACAACACATCCTCAACCATGATTTTGACTTCAAAACAGACTTATCAACATTTACTCATGCAATATCTCATTCAAACTTCTTAAAGACTCTAATAATTCATTAAAAAATCAATAGAACCCCTTCAAAAACTCATTTTTAAGAGATTTAACAAGTTCTTGAATTCTCTTTCAAAACCCACATAATGAACAAAATCAATTACATGTTTGAACAATATGGAAGAAATTAAACTTACTCTTACCCAGTTGAGTAAATTTTCCCCAAACCTTGGGTTGAATAACCAAGCCAAATCCCTTCTTCTCCTTTTCTCCCACTCTCAGTTCTCTCTCTCTCTACTCTCTTTATTTTGTCTGAGTTCTCAAGGAAGAATGAGAGTGCTTCCCCAATATTTCCTATTAACTGAGAATACGACAAACCCACCTCTTCATGCATGCCTGAAATTTGCACTCATTTTATCCATTTCGATATATGCTATAGTATATTTCGAAATATGTTTATCTTCCTAACATTTCGATATGTTAAGCACTCATACCCATTCTTACTGTTAGAACACATATCGATTGGGTTCATTATCACATTTCGGTATATAACTCATTGTAAAGTCAAGCACAATGAACAGTGCTCCTACATTTCGGTATACACTCAACCCAATCCTCTACACATTTCAGTATATGACCAATATAAGGTCAAGGCTCAGTGAACAGTAGGATTGAATTTCGAAATGTGCTATCCTATCCTATGTCCACATTTCAATATAGAGCTATCCTGTGCCAATTCCCAGCATCTTACCTCCAACTATTCTATCTTATTTCTAATACATTTCAACACATTTTAAGCTCTTGATCCCTCATTATTACTTTACCCAACATCCTTAACAATCAAATAGATTGTTCTATCATGCTAATTCACATAATTTATGTTACAAACATAAATAAACATTGCAACAAATGTAAATTGCGACGAATTTTCTAAGACATGTGTTACACATTGATAGCGATGACGACAAACATACGAGATAGTGAAGAAAAATAAAAAATAGTGACGACGTCTAAGAATGGTTGTGAACGGTGACACCTGTCGGAATGCCGATAGAGGTGGCTGCTGCTGCTGCAGATCTGACGAACGGCGATGGTGAATAGTAATGATGGACGAGACCAGAACGGGACAACGATGGTAAAGTCCACAACAAACGACGATGGTGGTTGATGGCTATGACGATAACTGTGGCATCGACTATGGTGGTCAACGGAAATGGTGGTGGACTGCGATGGTGGTTAACAGCGACGGTGTGAGATGGAGATGGGTGGCGATGGTGTTGGCAATGATGTTGGGACGAGAGATCTGTGACCAGAGATCTGGAATAAGAACCACAAACGACGACGATGGTGATGACTGCTGGCGGCAACAGCTGCTGTTGGCGACGATGGCTGCTGTTGCTGCTGCTGGCGACGATGATGAAGATTTATGGCCTGGAGATGCGAGAGACAGATAGACGATTGTCTTTGAGTGAGGGAGAGATACGAGGAAATCGCCGGAGATGGTCGGTGGTTATGGCGGCGGCTACAGACAGAACCCTAAACCAAAATCCTAATTTTGGCTCTGATACCATGAAACAATCGAGAGGAAAACTGAAATACTATATATTGAATTGTGTAATAATACAAAGGAAGAGTACAAATATATAGAACTATACAACGCCTAATTAGAAAATAACAAATAAAGGAAACAAAATCAAAGATATCAATTACTTAGTTACATGACTCTTAAATGAAAACAAAATATTTACATACTATATTCTAAAGATATAGTAACTATCTCTAGAATTTATGGAATATTCTCACACATTTGTAGTGAAACAAACCTTATCCCTAGAGTTTTTGTTTTGCTCTCTCCCACTTCTCTGGCCAAGTGAAATTCTCACAGATTTATCTCCATCACCTAGGCATTTCTGTTGGGGTCCGAACTAAAAGGAGGCCGGAGCCACGACCTCCTCCAGGAGGACCACCGCTCAGACCCGCCAGCAGGCGGCCGAACAGATCAGAGCCGACGACAGTGCCTCTCTGGGGCTCTCTCCGGCCCGGAGACTCAAAGCCCAGAGGAGGTACCTAGCCGAGGCATTCAGCATCAAAGGTCATGCGACCGATCAAAGCTTCAACGGCAACAGGGCCTCTCTGGGCCTCTCTCCGGCTCGGAGACTCAAAGCTCAGAGGAGGTGCCTAGCCGAAGAGACTCACAGCCAAGGTCATGCGACCGATCAGGATATGGGCCGACGAGAAGGCTCGTCCGGAATCACTTCAGTGC
>NMUG010007983.1:0-11836 GCA_002855965.1 Monotropa hypopitys | reverse complement strand
ATTCGTTTTCTATCAGAAGTGAACTCCAATGTGTCTAATATCTCATACTGCACCATTGCACCATTATAATTGATTTCTGCAAGAGACAAAAACAGAGGCAGCAATACATCATGATATTATCCAAGATAGCCTTTATATCCGCAGTCAAAATCATGATATTTGTACCGAGAATATTTGCATTCTTATTGACAAAAACCATATTCAAGCAGGCAGCCGCGCGAACAAGAGCTTCCTCATCCTGAGATTGTGCCTTATATAAGATCGATCCACTTTTGCTGCATCAAAATTGAATAAGATACAATAAGATCATTCACATAACAGTAACGAATTCACCCAAAACAAGACCAAAGGACAATGAATGGAAAATAAGCCTGTGACAGAACAATCTTGTGTATTACTAAACGATTGTTACAATGGTCCTAAGGCTGCTTAAATAGATAAAACACAATATTGTCCTAATTGATAAAAAGATTAACCTATCCTAATAAGGAGATCCTAAAGATAAAAAAAAAGATAGCAAAAGCTTTATGACAAAGCTGAGAAGATAGCAAAAGCTACAAAGATCTCCCCCTTAAACTCTGGAAGCGAGAGCGGAGAACGTCCAGAGTTTGCTGAGAAGAAAGTGAAAACGAAAAGATTTATGAAGTGCAAATTCAGGAGTTTCAGAAGGTCTACAACTGCAAACAAAGCACGGATCGGCTTCAAAACAGTCATCGGAGATGCCACAGAGGTCGCCGGTGTCTGCTGGTGTTCCGGTGAGGGTCGCTGGAGATAATAGGATGTCCGCCATATCTATCGGATGTTGGAGAAGGCCTGAGAATAGGATGGACTGGCAACACCGAGCTGCAATTGATTCAAACGAGATCGTCGGATCTGCTATTGAGGTTGCCGAAGAAGGGTAGATGCAGATGCAGAGAAGAATGGAGGAAGATGCAGCGAACAGCTGAGAACAGACAGATGATGATGTCACAAATGTAATCGAAGAAAAATATACGCAAATGCAGCGAAGAACAGAGAATAGAGGCAGATGCTGATGCAATTGAAGCCTTTACATGTGGCGGCGGCCGACACAAAACTTACTTCAGAAATGAATAGAGATGTGGGTTTTGCTGACATGAAAAGAAAACCGGGCAACGGAAACAAGTGACCGGCGGACGGCGGACGGCATAGACCGCCCGCCAGAGAGCGGAAGTATTAGAGCCTAGACATTATAGCTCCGATACCATGTGACAAAACGATCTTGTGTACTACTGAATGATTGTTACAATGGTCCTAAGGTTGCTTAAATAGATAAAACACAATATTGTCCTAATTAATAAATAGATTAACCTAGCCTAATAAGGAGATCCTAAAAATATTCAGGGATACAAACTACACAACAAGATGCCAAAAGAATATCTACAATCTACAAAGATATACATTAGCAAAGCCATGTTTATCAGATTCTTTACAATCCAAACAAGTATGGACTAATAAATATGCTAAAATCACCTTCTTATAGGTATCACTGTATTACAGATAGCCATAACTGTAAGAAATCGAATAACATCAGGAGACCCACTGACAACAGCATTTAGCAGCTCCATATCTGTGCACAGTACCATGGAACAAAATAAACACAAGAGAATTTACATGTTTCAAAATTTCCTGCAGCTAAGGTACTAAATACATGTAAAAGAAGAAAACCACTAGTAGATAACAAGTTCATGTTGGATATATTCAACCTTTTTAAGTGAAACTCACAGTGCATAACAGTTAATCATCGTGATATATGTTACAACATAGCAGCACGGTCAAATGGAGGCAGAACCCCCTTGTATAGGTTGGTTGGTATTGGCCAAGCTTAAAGCCTTATAAAACACAAACAAGGAATCAAAATCTAGCACGACGGTGCATTTCCAATGTGATGGCGCATTTTAGCCCACAAACCACAGGGTTTTATGCACGTCCCAATGCGACTCATCGACATGGCTAGCCTTTTGGAGTTGTGTGTGTGTGAATGCCTCAGCAATAACATTATAGAACTTCTGAAGTCACGAGCCATGAATTCACACAGAAAACTATTAATGTCATGTATAGGTGATCCAGCTATCATGTACAAGTCTACAACAGATTACCCATGATAAATTAGTGAACATGAGTCAGTTTGGAATAAAAGAAAGTACATGTGTAATGGAAAATATGAGGAAATGAGTACAATACCCAAAAGATAAAATGGAAAATCAAACCTCTCAGAGCATCCCCACTGCCATTCCCATAGAAAACACCACCAATACAACATCTCTTAAAGATCATTTTATTCTCAGTAAGAGTTCCTGTCTTATCAGTCAGTATGTACTCAACTTGTCCCAAGTCCTCACTAATTGCTGTGCTGCCAGATACAATTTCGCAATTTAGATAATAAAAGACATTTAACAAACTCACGAAGATTATCACGTCTCATTTTTCATACTTTGCTGCATTGCCTCGTGTGCCAGTTTCAATGTCAAACATTTCATAGTCCCAATCAATAAACTTTGCATACAAGCCCTTGACAAGATCCAGAGAGACCTGCCACATATAAACAAAATCTTGAAGCTCAAAGTAGCAGTCCAATAATCTAACATTTATCCACCTCACAATTCAGATAATCAATTTATCATTCAACATTGTTGTATAGGAGAGAGATGGGAATCGAAGGGGTTCATTCAGCATAGTTGAAACGTATATTTCATCAACTTTATGCACTTTCATATGCTCCATATTACCGTTGCAGATAAACTGGATTTATGGTATTTATTTACAAACTTAGAACAAACTGAGCAGAAAACAGTGCCGCAGAGTAAGCATTCAAAAACTATAATTCCCAGTATGTGTCCAATCTACTCCCTCAAGACGAAGTTTCACTTTAAAAGAGAAAAATCCATACAAACTGTACACGAACAAGCTCAATACCTTACTTCATTAACAAAACCGCTGGACAGATTACACTCTCTTCATCGATTAGTTTGAACATCTTTAAGTTTCAAGTAACAAGGCCTAGCTTGAAAAACTTAATCATCAAAGGCAAATTCTCCACATGCCCTTCCCTCTCTTGCCTTTACATTAGAAGCTACTTTAGTAGTGTAGGAATGGCAATACCAATATGGAATAAAATTTCAACCATCTTAAGGAGAAGATTAAGCGAAAGCAACCAAATGCATTCCAACATTCAAACTTTTAACTAGGAAAATAATACATTTTTTATTGAAGTTTCGAAAAGAGTATTGTGTAGATCTCTTGCTTGTACTGTATGCTTGATTAGTACACAACTATGAAACAGGAATACTGTGGAAAATACTCACACAAGTCAGGTACCAATACACATCAGATACAGCCTAACACTTCTAGTTTTTTTCTATCATAACTCACGCGACTTAATTCGGTTATCTTTAATGTTGTTCTTTACATCTTAATTTTCGCTTAGTCTTAGGAATGATATGACATTAAAATTATTACTCGTTTAAATCCCAATCGTACCTGTATCCTATTCTTTTTAGGTTTTCCCAAATTGCCCTCTCACTATCATATTGTATCACATGCCCGAACTCCATAGCTACACAACCTTCCTAGGTAGAGATCTTTTCCTCTCCAATATTCATCCACGGGATGGTAGTACACAAGCTAACTCAGCTAACTATGAGGTTTCTATCACCGGGGACATTCAAGAAACCCATATCGTCTAAGCTCGCTGGTCTCTTTGTCATTCTGTATCAACTATTCTCACACGTATATTTTTTGCTTTACAAGGACCACTTGCCTGCGAAACATATATTGTATCACACGTGTTCAAGTGAAGAGATTCAGGCATAAGTAAAAACATAACTGCAAAATGCAGATGGTAAAATAAAAAGCAGCATTGAAAATGCGTACCTTAATAGAAATGGGTATCATGATAGAACAAAGAAGCTCAAACCGTAGAGGGATGACCAGAAGTTCATACCATGGGCCCTCACTTGGATATTGAATATACCATAACTACAGGAAAAATATAACAGCATAGCACCAAATAAAAACGACAGAAATATAAAAGTTTAAGTGCTACTTCGATGTTTAGTAGTTCACCAAAGACGAAGGAAGTATGATTTCGGGCAATAATATAAAAATCGTCAGTATCAAGCAAGCAAACACGAAAATTGACTAGAACAGTTATAAAACCAAAGAGAGGGACGTACTGAGACAGGAAAAAACATTTTAATTAATTGCAGCAATGAAAACCTCCCGTTGTGTATGCTGGCCAAACATCTCTTTTTCTTTATAGCAAAAATTGACATGGAAATATAACTTGTGAATTTTAAAAACAGAAAAAGGATACGTAAATGAGGAAGCCAATGCACGTAAATCACACAGTACTTGTCTAAGTGCAATGGTTCATCGTGCAAACTATGCCTAACCCATTAAGAGGGGAAATAGACCCAAAAATGGCAAAGAAAATATGGAAGGGAAATAAGACAAAACAACTACAAAATAAAATCTACATAAAGAATATTACATGATAAAAGGCGGAAATAATTATAGGCTCCTTTTGGCTTGAAATACTGGTCATTAATTGTGACATTTTGTAGATATTCGCTTCCTTCATGTCAGTTGAGAGATAATTTCAGGATAAAAACATTTCATTTTCCATTTCCTTAAAATTCCCTGTCAGTGATTTTACAGTCAAAGAAATGCAAAACCAACAGACGACATGACTACACTTCTTTTCTAGATCAACTATTGATATAGTAAAATCTCCTACTAAAAATCAACTGTTTCACATTAATGTAGTACATTCCTGAGGGTCCAAAGATAAATTTCAGCTTAACTATTTTGTAAAAAAATCAAGGAGAATATTAATGAGAAACTCACTAGAGTTGCATAAGGAGAGCAAAACAAATACAAAGTTCAACCATCCCCTCTCACGAATTAGACCAATTTCCGAGTATGATTTTAATAACTTAAGTACAAGAACTATAATGAGAGCGGTTTCAATCCATCAGCAAATCATTTCAAGCGCAAGCAAGAGAGTAGCTGCAGAAGCAGCAACAATGAAATTCTGAGCTACGAATAGGAAAGGGAGGTCAAAATTGATTGGCATAGAGGGCATATTAAATGCTTGGATTGTCGAATTGCATGCACGGTACAGAAATGTAGTATTTGATAACGAAAACTAAATGGGCAAGAAAAACAAAAAAACAAAAATTGGCGAACCTTTCTTGCTTCTGTATCCTTCCAAACATTCCCTGCTATGCCTAGAACAATAACCACCACTATCTGAAAAATAAATATTGCTCCAGTCAGCTTGTCAATCATCATATCCACAGCTGTAAGCTTTGGTTCAGGTACTCCCCTGCTCATACCCAGCTTTGTTTCATTGCCTAAACACAGAATAAATACAATGAGGAATAACAACTTCCCAAACAAATCCAAAAGTAAATCATAATCTAGACCAAGGACATAACAAGGACATTGTATCTTAAAAGACCAAGAAGTCTGTCGCCAGTATAAGATTCAGAAACAGACTCAATACGACCACTTCACTCATTTGGAAGCAATGATGCAATGGAAGGAACACAATAAGGAATACTATGCACAAATCTATCGTAAACATGGATTGGAAAACTTCTTTGCAAAGCGTATTTCCAACCACAAATGCCAGGCACAAATCTGTGTCCTTACATAGGTGCCATGTAACTGCAGCTTCAGATTTTGGACTGGCCCAACAAGGTTTCAAGTTTCAAGCACCAGCTTCAATCATTTGGTGTTATGACCAATGTGTCAATAAGAGTCAAAAAAGTCTTGGCACTGTAGGGCGATATTGTTCGATCCAATCTTTATCAAAAGTTTGACGCCCCCTCCTTGATATAACTCTCAATAAACATGCTTAATCTTGCATTCATTCAGCAGGAATTATACGAAAACCAGAGCCATTACACATTCTGCAGCCAGAAGCCAACATATTTATTCAACTTCATACAAATAAAGAGAACCAAAAACTACAATTGGCAAATAAGCAATTCTATCAACTTCATTTGATTTTTGACTTCACCTAAGTAATATAAACCAACTTTCCTTCTTCTTGGCTGCTGTAAATCATCACTCCAGCACCCTTATAAACCTCTCGTCTCCTTAATTCCCTCCTATGAAGCACTGGTACCGGTACGAGGTACGGGTACAGTACGAGTACGGGTACGGGAAACGGCAATAACTCCAAAAAATAAGGTACGGGTACGGTGAGGGTACGGCGAATTTATTTACTAATTTATTTATTATACTACTATATTTCATTGCATGCATAATAATAAAATATGAATATTTTACTAACAAAAAACAACATAAATAAAAATTCAAAGTTCATACATTAAGTTCAACAAAAAAGTAACAATAATTCAAATTTTAAGGAAATTAATTAAATTACAAATCACCATTTAGTTCCCAAAACAAGCAAAACACAAAAGTCTTAAGTTAATAAAATTAAAACTACAATTAAACCCCAATATTTTGGATTATTTTGCCATTTTTTGGTTGTCAAAATGGCAACCTAGTGGATATGCTTTAAAAAATTTGTTTTTTCTAAGCCAATGGGGATTTGGGAGGAACATTTGACAAACTTGTATGAATTATGGGCATTTGTACATGTGTGCAATTTTTTCATCTTAAACTTGTTGCGTTGTTTCAAGTTGCAAGAGTGGTCTAGATACAATCCTAACCTCCATCACCTTACATTAATATCATCAACATTGACATATATACCCATATGTTTCTTAAGTTTTTTATCTCCTTCTTCCATTTTGAGGTATATGGAGAAGTCTTCTATGTTTTGTGTTCAACTGCATAAATAAATTGAGACGGGGAATTGTTTAAACATCATACAAACGACTAAAAATGTAGCAACTGTGATTAGAAAAACGATGTCAATCTTGCCTTTGGAGAGATTCTCCAAACGTAATGGCGGGTTTTATGTATGTATCGAAATTAAAACTACAATTAAATCTCAAAGCAAGCAAAACATAAATGTCTTAAGTTAATAAAATTAAAACTACAATTAAACCATTAATATTTTGGATTTCTTTATATTTGGCCACTGAAAATGTTTACAAAATTAAAATTTTGCCTAAAAGTACCCACAGAAGTACCCACAGAAGTACTGACGCCGTACCCATTTTGGTCAGAAGTACCCAAAGTACCACTGCCGTACCCATTTTGTTAAAAAGTACCCGGTCATTTATAAAGAATTGGGAATAACAAGCCTCTAGCTTTAGACAATGTACACGTAGTATAAACTTTTCCCTCACTTAAGTCCTGCAAATCATCATGTATTGGCTTCTTGGATAAGGGAACCATTAGGTTGCGGAAAGGAAATTCTTTCAGTTTGAATTCTCTAGATTAAAAATTCTGTCATTTTATGGTTGCCCCAATTCAAGTTTCTGTTCAATGTAAAAACTAAACAGGTAAACTAAGCAAGTGGCAATTTCCTTGTGCATGAAAGGTAAAATTAAACCCAATGGGAGAATCCTGGACCTGCTGGATTATGAAGGACTTTCCAGAGATTATAGAGGCTACAAGACTAAAGGCGACTAAGGAGAGTTGTCAAACAGTCCTTATTTACATGAGGAGCTTTTGTGCTAAGGGACTAAGGTTATCTACAGCAGCTATCAAATCTGAGTCCGGTTCAGAACTAGCAGTCTGTTTTATGAGAGATGGGACAAATCAGCAGTTTCCTCCCAAAGCTCTTCTAGCTCACTGCTGCTCTGCAGCATAAAGCACCCCTGAGAGAGGGCAATTAAATTGCCACTGTAAATCTCGGAGGTAAGCAGGGTGCACATCGTGTTGTTTTGGTGCACCCTCGGGCTCAGATGAGAGGGTTGCCCAACACTGACTTGTCTGGTGTTTATTTTCGAAAGCGTGAAGCCTCTTCTTTCATTTTCAACGTACAAAAAAATAGGATTTCACAGGAAATGACTTTTTTTAATCTCTCATTTCCACATTAAGTCAATCTACCTCTTAAGAGAACTTATCAAATTTACATTTTTATCGAGAAAACGAATTACATTCCGTTTGAATTTTTTTTTTGGGTGGGGTGTTGTTCCATTTTAGAACCAATACATCTAATCATCTAATTTATTAAGCTACGAAAATGCCTAATTCTATTTTTGGTAGAACCAAATGGCTTTTCAATCGATATACTAAGGCCTAAACAATCTGAAAGAACCATTGCTTCCTCCCTTCTCTCTCATTCTAGTTGCAGCGCATCACCTATTATCTCCGCTAGATAAATTGTCACCCTTGACAATCCCAAACGAGGAAAGAGAAATAAATTAACAGAAACGATTGTGCACACTGCATAATATAGACATAGCAATAATAAAACAGTTAACTATTACAATGAACATACCTAAGTTAAACTGTGATATAAGTGACCTCAATTGTGACGACCCGTATTTCATAAAGTATTCTCGGAATTTAATTCGTATTGTAAATTACATTTGAGACCTCGAACTATTTTATCTTAAAATCTTAGTGTGATTTTAATGTGATTGACCCTAGATTATGATAGAGAATTCGATTACAAATCCAACGAGACTTGAATCGCCTCAATCGGAGGTCGGACGAAAAAGTTATCGATATTAGAAGTTTTCTTTAAATTTTTCTTAAGGCCGACTGGTACACGAAAATAGGCCGACCGATCAGGATAGTCCAGTGGGCGTTTAATTAGCCCGCGACCGGTACACGAAAATCGGTTGACCGGTCGCCGTTCGTCAGAGAGGCATTCGAATAGCCTCGATCGGTCGAGCCAATTGCGTCGACCGGTCGCGAAGGCAAAATTTTGTGCTTTGGTTTCTCATTAAGGGCAAATTTGAAAATTTAAGTGTGGAGAGTATATATACCAAAGGGGGTCCGAAATTATGTCATCTCTTTCATAATTCCAAACCCTAGCCACCATTACTCTCTCTCTCTACCTCCATTCTATATCTCTCCCACTTCTCTCTAATTTTCAAGGGCTATCTAAGGCTCCGGTGAAGAAATCCCGAGAACAAACGTTGTTATACGCGCCAAGAGCTATCCGGTGAGCACCATAGTTCGTCCATTCGTCAAGATCCAAATTTTCGAAGATTTTGGAAAGCTCCTTGAGGTAGGAAATGTTTATTTCTTGGTTTGTTCTTGGTTGTGCCTCTTCCCAAATCCCCGGTGAAGTCATTTATTTTCATCAATTTCATGTCTAGATGTACAATCATAAAATTGGTCTAGAGTTTGGGTTTGATTCATGAAATTGTTTGAGGGCTTATGTATCTTATGTGTTGAATTGCATTCCTTGGAGCTCAATTTCACATTTGAGTAATTTGGGTGAAAACCCCCAATTTTGGGAAAAACCCTAAATTTCATAAATTAGGGCTTTTGGTAAATTAATCGTCTCATGATAGAATTGAATGCATATTCATGCAATTGAGCATAATTCATGTCAAATTGATATCTTAGACATATTGATCATGTGTGGAAAATCATGAGATGGCATGTTGGATTTGATATGGTGTCATTGGGTAATGCATGGATTAAATTGGAACAAATGGCATTGGTATGAAAGTTACTAGCATTGGCTAGGAGTGATAACATGATGAACTCAATGAACGTGACACTATGACATACGCGATTGATACAATTGACTAGCATTGGCTATGTGACGTAACGATAGGGATTTGATTGATATGGTATACGGAAACAGACTTATGACGGGGTTTCCGGGATGGTCACGCCATCCACGACATTGTGCACAATGAGGGTATCTTGGCCCTCCCAGCGATTACTTGGGAAACGACGGACATGATGGTTAGTGGGTTTGGCCGCCTACTAGACCACTCCTACCCTATCTCTCGTTACATGACACGTTGACACGTTGACACGTTGGACTAGGATAGCCTGGGGTGGACTTATGATGGGATCCCATGGCGTATCCATGATTACGAAACGAAATGGTTGAACAATTCGAATGACTTGGGGTGGACTTATGATGGGATCCCAAGGGTCATTCATGATACAAAATCAAAAGGAAAATGATAAACGTGTATATTTATATCAAGGAAAAAAATGGAAACCTATATGCATATTTTGTGGGTACTTGTTCTAGTGGCTCATGTTATCATAGTTGGCATATGTTAGTTGATTGGAGTAACATGGTAGTAGTGGATCATTTCCTTTGTTATGTCTTGTGCATATGCATGTGTTGCATGCCCGACATTCACACACTCGTTCATGCCGGTCTTGAGCATGCTAGGCGATAGATATTTCCTACTTTGGCGTGGAGGCTTGGATGCATAGGACATTTGAAAAGGATTTAAAAAGAAGTCCCCTTTCTTTATCTTTGTTTTAATTGAGGCTCATGGAACTTGTAATAGAGTATGAAAAATTGTAATGGTTTGAACTAGTACATCTTTCTCTCTCCCTAATTCTATGGTTTGGTTTGTACTTCAAATTTTAAATTCATGTCTGGATTTTCATGTTTACATGTGGTTGGGAATGAATGGTACTTAGATGTCTATAAATGAAGTGATGATCCTTTGTTGCTCACTATTTTTAAATGTCTTAAAAAATGGTTTGAAAATCCGGGGCGTGACATCAATGATTCATACATAAGACTTGCCTGTATAGACAGCAACTCCGCAAGCCCACTCAGTATTCCGCAAGTAGCATGATTGAAGAATTGTGTTGTTGACTGTTAGAGGACATAAGTCATTGTCAATGAATGGAGGAAACAACCGCAAATTTGCATCAAATCTTCTAATGTCTTTATCTGGATTGGGACACTCAATTACGCCCTGCCAAATAGACCATGCAAATCATCACCACCACAATACTGTAGAATGGAAATGTTAGCTAAGTTTCTAGCCATGATAAGGTATATAAAAGAAAAGCTCACCTTAACTTTGTGCAATAGCTCACAATCAATTCCCATGCATGCAGAGGGGATCACCCTTGTCTTAAGATCAGTTTCACCATCTAAGGCAGCCGTCTGCAAAATATGTTTACATGTTCGGAAATTACTTAAGCATTGCAAAAGAACAAAGGGGAATGAATGTCATATTCCTACAATACCACTATTATCATTGACAATATATTAAGTAGCATAAGTCCTACGAGATGGGAACCTGTGTTTCCACGAAAGATGATGGTACACATTAAAATTTTTCCAAAAAACAACAGGAGAAATGTGCGAAACCGAGAACCATAATATAATTCCATCATTAAAAATAATATAATCATTGCAAAAAAAAACATTAGGAACCCGGAGAAGTTAACACATAAAAATTCACTCTCCAGCTCTCTCATCCTAGCTGCTGAGTGTGCTACGAACAAAGCACTAAACTTTAGTGTCATATCTTGTGTTTGTTTCACAGTTGAGGTTTTCCACTTCCTCTTAGAGAAGTTGATATACTTAACAAGTTCATTCTCCAGCTTTCTCATCCTATCCATGTCTGCAGAGTGTGATACTGTCAAAGAACCCATCTATGATGCCATCTAAGAGGAAGAGTGAAGCATCAATTAAGAACAAGGTGATACCATATTCTCAATTGATATATATATATATACTAGTGCATACCCGTGTCTAAAGACACGGAATAAAGATTTGATATTATTTCTGTTCTTATTAGGTCTTGAGTGAAAACCAAAAAGTGATGTGAGTGGTGCTATGAAGAAAGATTAAAACTAAAAAGTGATGGAAATGTGTAGTTATTCGCTTTTTAGGTGAAAAGTACCAAGTTATATTGAAAATCAATCTTGACTTTGATTTAGATTTAACGGTTGAAAATATAAAAAAATTAAAATCCGTCCTGTTTTATTATAT
>NMUG010007982.1:0-11840 GCA_002855965.1 Monotropa hypopitys | reverse complement strand
CCGAATTTCTTCGAGTTCATTTATTTGGAGTTTCCTATGCACTCCGGCTTCGGGGAGTCTAAAGTTCATTGCTTTTATGGCCCAATAAGCCCGGTGCTCCCACTCCACCAGAAGGTGGCACGCTTTTCCATAAACTAGCCGGTAGGGTGAAGCACCCAACACGGTCTTGTATGCCGTCCGGTATGCCCAAAGAGCATCCGGTAAACGCAAAGACCAATCCTTTCGATCCGGGTTTACAGTTTTCTCTAGAATGTGCTTGATTTCACGGTTAGCCAATTCGGCTTGACCGTTTGTCTGAGGAGGCCTTGTTTATAAAATCATTTTGATTGGTTAACATAAATTGTGCATCAATCTCTCTTAGCAGAGAATTATAAATGCCTATGAATATATTATTGCTTATTTGATACATATTGCAAATAGTAGAAATGTATTCATACATAAAAACAATACACTGATATTCTATACAGAAAAAGAAACATAGAATGCAAAATGCTAACTGCTGTAGGTCTCTCCGAGAGAAAGCATCCAGCAAGCCCAACAAAGCCTGTAAAACCTCTCTCTATCGAGCAGTCATCACGGCACCAGTCTCAGTGCTTGATCGATCCACAT
The DNA here is from genome assembly GCA_002855965.1 of Monotropa hypopitys. Lineage (NCBI taxonomy): Eukaryota > Viridiplantae > Streptophyta > Magnoliopsida > Ericales > Ericaceae > Monotropa > Monotropa hypopitys. The sequence goes on along the minus strand of NMUG010007982.1, from coordinate 11,231 downwards.
CAAGAAAACAGTGGAGCATCCATAGAAATATATGCAACTGAGTCATATCTGAATAACCATCGGGGAACAAATACTCCAGTGAGGCAAAGCTAGACCGTAAGCCCTCTATATCGTGGTAGTGAATCCCTCTCGAGCTAAATGCCATCGAGCAGCACGCAGTTGAATGTGCAATCTCCGGATCTTCATAACTGATCTAGTATACGATCCAGCCAGTGTGTCAAAATTATTCTACAACAGATCTCCTTCATTACCCAAGTCACAGATCTAGTCATGTGATTCATCAACCATCTATTCCAGGTCTGACAACTCACATAATATCCTGTCAATCTTGCCTCAAAGAATCCTCCAAATCAGCTATTGTGTTAGTCAAGCTAGCCGAAGCTCTCACATTCGCCAGGTCTTGCTTCAAACTGCCCGTAGCAACCTCCATATAATACAACTGTAGGGACAAGTGATCTAGATCTCTGCGCAGAGAATATCACTCCCTAGTAACAGAACAGGCCTGCTGAATGGCCCTATCTCTCTCCGGTCATCTGGGCATGCTGTGAATATGAATATGTCATCTGTAAGGTGTAGCTCGAAGTCTGCAATGCCAAGTATGATGAACACTGCGGCAATGGAAACGAATCCAAGTACACCAGGAAAGTGGCTACCATGCCAGCCTGAAGACAAATCTCCTCTGCCACCCAGTACAAATACGTCTCTGAAATATCGGGACTATCACTGTTCTGAGTAGAAAAAATCACAACCCACTGAGCCCACAGAACAGATGCCTCTCCAATCAGTGGATGAGCAAAATCGCTCGCAAAGTCAAAATGGTACCTGCTACCATCAAAAAGTGAAGAAGAAGTCAGGACATCCTGGTAAAGCCCAAACTATCTAAGGACGCGACATCCATAATATGGAACTATGCCATACAGCCCAACAAGCAGCAAAAAGGACAAACTCAATCCATGCACAGTCACAGCGTGCTCTCTAGCACTGAAAATGTCGATATCCCAAACAATGGTATCCATAGTAACGCTGTTCAAAGATGTAATCCCATGCATACAACTGCTGATAGATGTATAGCAAGGCAACAATCTGTTTAATCAGAAATGGTAGGAGAATGTCAGGAAACCACCGAGGGTGTGATGAATGACTCCTGAACAAATGGACGACAAGTGACACATACAACAGCTCAATACCGCTACAGATGCGGGAATCATGACACAACAGATATAGGGTCAGTATCCTAAAGATCTACGCCAAAATCGCTGGTATGATCATTTGTCTATCGATCGCAGTGTGAATAAAGAAAACCATGCACAGATCCAGCTTCCCATCATATCACGTGAAGAATAACCCTGTCAATAGTACAAATGCAAAGGCATATATACGTCTGTGGGAACTTGTGCCTCTTTCAGCCAGTCGGGTAAAATCATCCCTCGTGGATCATAATAGCATCCATCGCCATACAGGCTCCACATAAAATCGGGTCGCATAGTCGGAATCCCGTCAATATCATCAGAAATCAATGAAGCCTTCTTCAGGCCTATCAAAGCCTAGAAAGCAGTTCGGGCATTCTGATCAGGGAATATACGGGATACAGTCTCTAGGGAAGGCCGCATTCTCAATACAAAGTGATACTCCTCTAATGTAAAAGTCATCTCATTAAAGCTGAAACGAAATAGACTCAACACCGGTACCCAGTACCTCACCAAATCAAGCAGAAAGTCTGGGGCAACATGAATGGTGAAGAGACTATCCACTCCACCGAACAACTGCTCAAACAAAAGCTGCTCAACTGGGGTAAAAGATACCCACCAAGCAACCAAGAGTACAAGAAAAGCAGGTGCAAACAACATTTCCTATAGTGGAAAATAGAATATCAGTATTCATTTTACATATCTATGTGATACAAGGTAATAGACTACAAAACAAAAGATAAAGACAAAGACTGAAATAGATACATTATATACAGAATGTTTCTATTACAAAAAAGAAGAAGAACAAAAAGGGCTAACTACATAGTGTCCTGCTGAAAAAAAAAACTCTATACAATGCTATCTACTACAAACAAAAAATCTCTCTCAGTGCTGTAGGTATTAGATATCCCTTCTCCTGTCACCATCTCATCATTCACGATGTCTGGGTCTCCGATCAACAGAACCTCTAAGGGGGTCTGGAGCATCCTAAAATAGAAAAAAAATTAATCAGAAATCAAAATAAAGGAAAGCATGTCTACAGAGATCTATAAAAGAAAAGACAGAAAGTAAACTACTGGTTTATGTACCTCATCCTGGGGAAATTCCTAGCCTGGTGACGCTCCTCTCTATCGAGCCCTCCACTGTTGGAACTCCTAGAAGTATCTCAAATGCTCCATCTCAAAAAAGGCTGGGAAGACTAGGCTCCGTGATTAGATCGTAACGTTGCATGACAGTCGACCTAATTCTACTCTTTCTTACGCACTTCTATCGACGTTTTCGAGATATATTTTGTGGGTAGTAGTTTATTGAACCTTGTAGGTTTTTCATGATCAAAATGCATTTTGGATGACGAATTGGACACTCACTTGGTTGGTTGGACTTGTGTTGATGATCGAGATCAAGTACCGTGTGATACATGAAGTTCAAGTGTCGTCCCAAGCCATGGATTGATGAGAACTGAAGCAGTCTGCAGACACATGCACTGATGCATAATCATAAAAAATCCAACAGATCCACTTTGCACCGGTTGTGCACCGGTGCATATCTTGAAAAATATCCAAAGAAATTGCAGAGCCACTTTGCATCGGTTGTGTACCGATGCCACTTGCACAAAAGTTTTTAAAGTCACTTTGCACCGGTGCATGCACCGATGCAACCTCTTTCCAGAATTATGTAGAACCAGTTTGCACCGGTGCACAATAGTCAATTCGCTGAGTAAATGCTGTCATTTCCAAGAAATATTGTGGAGTTCCTAGGGACTTTATATACTAAAATTTCGACTTTTGGGATATTATTATTCATATTAGGGTTATTTTGGAGGCTATTCTTCTCCAGTGAAGCTCTCATCCCCTCTTGTCTTCTCCATTAAACTCATAAGCTTTATGTGCCATTGAAGAACCAAATTTCTACTGAGTTTTGTAAGTTACTGTTTTGGTACAATTTGCTAAGTGAGTATTTTAATTCTTGGTTTATTTTCCTCAAATCCTGGATTATTGGAATGCAATTCTTTATGTCTCTTTCTCTTTACATTATGACTATGTGTGAGTAGTACCCTTGGGATGGCCATGGAGTAGGCGGTCCATGGCTTTAGGATTGCCTTATATCCAATTGTGTGGGTACGACCTTGAGGATATTCCAATTCTTTCTCCTATTTGAGGTCTAGTCATTTAAGTATTATCTCATTATTTGGTTGTTGACAACCTTTATTGTCACAACTAAATCTTTGGGCGATGTCCTTCTATGACTAGGTATAATGTGCATGCGAGAAGAATTGGGAATCATCCTTAAGTCTTACTCACCAATTTGAATTGTTATATCTAAATTTCCCAGAGCCAAGCAATTCCTTAAGCCATGGTAAACCGACCCTTTGACTGCCCCTTTTATTCATTAGATAACATCCAATTTCGCATTCGCAGGATAGTTCATAAATCAATCTCTCAAATCATTTGGTTGGCCACCTACCACCATTAGTCTAAAAATCCCAAAAAGAATTGCTCTCATTCATATTAGACCGGTACCTCCCCGTGGATTCGACCTCGGACTCTCCGAGTATTGTGCTACGTGCACCTTAGAACTATGCTTCGGGCTACCTCACTTAAATTCACCACTTGAGGGCGTAATCATTTTTGGCGCCGTTGCCGGGGAGGTTTGCGTCTAATCTTGATTGTAATTCCTTTTTGGAACCAAAAACAAAATTCTCAATAACTCTTGAGTGTTGGCCACCGGTTTATGTATGGTTACTTCCGTGACCATATGCATAGACTTGTGCAAAATCCTACACCCCTCTTAACCTAATGGCCAAAGATGATAATAATGCAGTTGTTCCGCCGACTCGCACTATGTGGGATTACCTTAATCCCACTCGCGTAACTCAAATGTCATGCATAGTGGCACCGACGGCGAATGGTCAAAATGTCTTTACTGTCAAACCACCTCATCTTCAAATGCTACCCCATTTCCATGGGATGAAAATCGAGCAACCGTATCTCCATGTACGAGACTTTGAGGAGGCTGTGAGCACTATTTGCAACAATCCTCTTTAACTTGAATCCGCTCGAATGAAATTGTTTCCATTCTCACTCAAATACAATGCCAAATATTGGCTCAATTCTCTCAAATCTCAATCCATCACCAGTTGGGGGATGATGCAAGAGAAGTTTTACAATAAATTCTTTCCTTTGCATCAAACCCAAGCTCTCAAGAAACTCATTACATTTTTTGTGAAAAGGAAGGAGAATATTTTGGTGTATGTTAGGAGAGGTTCAAGGACCTCCTCAATGCTGTCCCCCACTATGGTTTCGATAATGCACAAATTGTTGGGTACTTCTATGAGGAAATCTCCCAACGAAACTGTCAATTCATAGACATGATGTGCAATGGTGAATTTTAGATAAAGGCCCAACCGAGGCCTTGGACTATTTTGATTTCCTTGCGGAGAATAATCAATCTAGGGATTACTCTGATCCCAATGATCGCTCTTTGAATATTCTGGTCCATGGTCAAATTGTTGGGGGGAAACATATGTTGAAAGACCAAGACAACTTGTCTTTGAAAGTCGCACAGTTGAGTAGGAAACTTGAAACTCTTGAGATTAATAAACTCAACAAAGTCGCCTCTATGACAAGGAACGAAGAAACTTGTGCTGTTTGTGAGACTACTTGGAATGCTACCGTGCATTGCCCTTCATTACTGGTAGTCAAAGACCTACTTTCGAGCACCGAGCAAGCCGATGTGAATTCAATTAACAATTTTTTTCAGAATGCTCCATTGAACGGGGGTTACCATCCAAGTTGGAATAACCACCTGAGATTGAGTTGGGGGAATCAAGATCAACAAGGACCATCTCCTGGGTCCCAATCCTTACCACCCCAACCTCAATATAATGCTCCACCACCCAGATTCCAAAACCAAAGCTCTGTACCACCACGATACCCTTCTCATCATCAAGCCAATCCTAACCAATATGTTCCTAATCAACTGAACCCATCCCAATATGCTCAACAAGGACCCTATGTGGGTTCCAATGCCTACCAACCGCCAAATCGGTGAAGTATGGAGGACACCCTCCAATCATTCATGCAATCTCAACAAACCATCAATAAGGACATCCGTTCCCAATTGTCCAAGCTCACCTCTACCTTGGGGACACTCCACCATGAAAAAGGGAAATTTCCCTCTCAAACTCAAGCTAATCCCCAAGGCCAACTCTTTGTGGGCTTTCCCTTAAATCCCAATCACCCAAATGTCCAAGAACAAGCAAAATCCATCACAACTCTTAGGAGTGGGCAAGAGCTAGTCAAACCAATGGCTCCCCCACCTCCTCACTCATCCTCTACTCCTCCATCACCACCCACGGCTGGACCTAATGTGAGTGAAGATCCCTCTTCCTCCGGAAAGAATGATGAGCCCGTGATTCCCTTGTCTCCTATTGTGGCCCCTTTTCCGTATAGACTTGCTCCCAAGTCTAAGGGACAATTCCATGATGACATTTATGAGCTATTCAAGCAAGTCAATGTGAACATTCCCTTGCTTAATGTCATCAAACAAATACCATCGCATGTGAAATTTCTCAAAGACCTTTGCACGGTAAAAAGGAAGCTGAATGTGCACAAAAAACTGTTGCTAACCGAGCAAGTGAGCCCAATCATTCAAAAAAATGTTGCCCCCAAATACAAGGACCCCGGTTGTCCTACCATTTCCATTAACATTGGGGGTAAGATTGTTGAGAAAGCCTTGCTCGATTTAGGGGATAGTGTGAACCTTTTGCCATATTCCGTCTATTAACAACTTGGGCTTGATGATATGAAGCCAACAACCGTTACATTGCAATTGGCGGATCGAAGTGTCAGGATCCCAAAAGGAGTGGTAGAGGACATCCTTGTCCAAGTAGATAATTTTGTCTACCTGGTGGACTTTGTTGTTCTTGATACTTGTCCCATTGCTCCTACAACCAAATCTTCTCAAATACCAATCATTCTCGAATGCTATCATTCATTGCCGAACTGGGTTGTTAAAGCTCACCTTTGGGAATATGACCCTTGAGCTAAACATTTTTAATGTGGGAAATCAAATGGGCGACGAAGAGGATATTCATGAGGTGAGTATGATTGAGACTCTAGTGTAAGACCATGTGGATTCTATGTTGTACACGGACCCATTGGAGATGTGTCTTACCTCCGATGATGTATCTTTCTTGGAGTCATCGAAGGTAAATTTCTTGACTGATTTGCTAGATGAAGAAGTGGACGAAGTGTGTGGGGTTGACACTTGGACCCCAAAGTTCAAAGAATTACCTATGTCCACGGGCTTGTCACTACCCTCTAGTGTACAAGCCACATCACTTGAGTTGAAGGAGTTACCAGCACATTTGAAATATGCTTATATTGGTATTGAGGAGACCTACCCTATCGTCATCTCTTCCACCTTGGAGGAGGATCAAGAGGTAAAATTGATGACCTTGCTTAAATCGAGGAGGGGGGCGATTGGGTGGACGATTGCCAACCTCCATGGTATAAGTCCCGTAATTTGTACCCATCATATTTTTTGGAAGAAGATATGAAACCATCGCAGCAACCCCAAAGGAGACTCAATCCTAACATGCGTGATGTGGCGAGGAAGGAGATCATCAAGCTCCTTGATGTGGGTATTATCTATCTTATCTCTGATTCCAAATGGGTTAGCCTCATTCAAGTAGTACTGAAAAAGGCAGGGGTGACCGTTGCGCCTAATGAACGGGGAGAACTTGTTTCAACCTGTATTGCCTCCAGTTGGAGAGTTTGTGTGGACTATCGAAAGTTAAACTCATGTACTAGGAAGGATCACTTCTCTCTTCCCTTCATTGACCAAATCTTGAAGAGGGTCGTCAATCATTCTTACTATTGCTTTTTGGATGGTTACTACGGATACAATCAAATTGAGGTTTCACTCAAGGATCAAGAAAAAACTACATTCACTTGTCCATTCGGCACATACGCATTCTGGCGCATGCCTTTTAGATTGTGCAATGCACTAGGGACCTTTTCCCGATGTATGTTTGGTATTTTTTCGGACATGATTGAAAAAATTGTGGAGGTGTTTATGGATGATTTTTCTGTCTTGGGTGATACTTTTGACTCATGCCTTCACAATCTTGATAGAGTACTTGAGCAGTGTGAGGAAATGCATCTAGTGTTGAATTGGGAAAAGTGTCACTTCATGGTACGAGAAGGAATAGTGTTGGGTCATGTCATTTCGGCCAAAGAGATTGAGGTGGATAAATCTAAAATTGAACTCATTTCCAACCTCCCAATCCCCAAATGTGTCAAAGATATTCATTCGTTTCTCGGACATGCCGGTTTTTACCAGCGTTTCATTAAAAACTTCAGTGCCATCTCTCGTCCACTTTGTCAATTGCTTGCCAAAGATACACCATTTGAGTGGACGAGTGCATGTGACTCTGCTTTTCAAAATCTTAAGTCCATGCTCACTACACCTCCAATTGTCCAAGCCCCAGATTAGAGCTTTCCATTTGAACTAATGTGCGATACTAGTGACTATGCCATCAGGGAAGTTTTGGGACAATAGGGGGAAAATGACCCTTGTGTGATCTACTATGCGAGCACAACATTGAATGATGCTCAAGTCAATTACACTACCACGGAAAAGGAGTTGTTGGCGGTGGTCTTTGCTCTTGATAAGTTTTGATCCTATCTTATTGGTTCCCCAATTGTGGTCTTCACCGACCACGCCACATTGAAGTATTTGTTGTCAAAGCAAGACACAAAGGCGCATCTCATTAGATGGATACTCTTGCTCCAGGAATTCGATCTCATCATAAAGGACAAGAAAGGTGTTGAGAACGTTGTGGCCAACCATTTGTCATGCCTCGAGTTCAATGATCATTCTTCTCGGCCCATTTCTGAAAATTTTCTTGATGAGAAACTTTTCGTGGTATCTCTATGTCCATGGTATGCGGACATAGTCAATTATCTCGCAACGGGCAAGATACCCGAACATTGGTCTGCCCAAGATACCCAAAGACTTCTGTTTGAGGTGAGGAACTACATTTTTGATGATCCTTATGTGTTCAAGTTTTGTCCTGACCAAATTATTAGACGAGGTGTCCCCGATGTTTATCAACAGGACATCCTCTCTTTTTGTCATATGAAAGCTTGCGGTGGTCATTTTTCGGCTAAAAAGACAGCCGCAAAGGTGTTGCAATGTGGGTTCTATTGGCCTATAATATTCCGGGATTCATTCGATTATTGTAAAACTTGTGAGCGATGCCAAAAACTTGGCGGGGTCACACGCCGGAATATGATGCCATTGTCCCCAATCTTGGTCATTGAGATATTCAATTATTGGGGAATAGATTTCATGGGACCTTTCCCAAATTCACATGGCTATCTTTATATTTTGCTTGCGGTGGACTATGTGTCCAAGTGGGTTGAGGAAATTGCTACCCGTACGAATGACCACAAGGTGGTCGTCTCCTTTTTGAAAGAAAATGTGTTGTCCCGCTTTGGCATGCCACGTGCCATAATAAGTGATCAAGGGACTTACTTTTGCAATCGAGTGGTTGCAACGTTGATGAAGAAATATGCTATCACGCATAAGGTCTCCACGGCCTACCATCCTCAAACTAACAGTCAAGCCGAGTTGGCTAACCATGAGATCAAGCATATTTTGGAGAAGACGGTCAACCCCGACTGGAAAGATTGGTCCTTAAGATTGATGGATGCCTTGTTGGCATACCACACAGCATACAAGACTATTTTGGGGGCGTCACCATACCGTTTGGTGTATGGCAAGGCTTGTTACTTGCCCGCTGAGTTGGAGCACAAGGCTTATTGGGCTATCAAGGCCATAAACTTTAGACTTCTACAGGCTGGTGTTCACCGGAAGCTCGAACTCAATGAGCTTGAGGAAATTCGAAATGATGCATACCAAGATTGACGGATTTACAAAACCAAGGTCAAAGAATTTCACGATCGGAACATTCAAGGGAAGAACTTTGTCAATGGTCAAAAAGTGTTTCTATATAATTCCCGGCTACATCTTTTTCCGGGAAAACATCATTCAAGATGGGTTGGACCGTACATTGTACACCATGTATACCCACATGGAGTGATAGACATTGTGCAACCGGATTCCAATAATATCTTCAATGTGAATGGCCAACGACTCAAACCATTTCTTGAAAATTTCTCATTAGACGGAGTGGTGGAGGAATTGGTGGATCCTCAATATGTGGATGTACCAACCTCTGGTGAGAACAAATGAGCAGTATTGTGCGTCTAGGAGATGTTAAATCCAGGGATAATGAGATATCTCAAGTGTTTTTCTAAGCTCGAACAGAAATAAACGAGTAAGGATGCTCGTGAAAATTGATTGGAGTATTTCTCATAAAAACTGAGAATACAACCTGATGAGTAGTGATCTACCCCGAAAGTTCAAATTATTTCACCTTAGTTACCATTTGTCTTCTATTACATAACAATACTTTACTATTTCCGTCTAGTTGTGGGTGTATTAGACTTGCTTGCAGGATTTTATCTCAATAGGTCGCCCAAGTTGCCAAGGTATGCCAATGAATGACTTCTCCATACTTCACGATCTCAAGTAATTGCCTCTTCTTCTCTTCATTTTCTTGCACGAGAGCATGCAACCATCTAAGTTGGGGTGTGGATGTACTAACTTGAGTCATGCACGTTAGAGCAATGTTGGAATTCAGTGGGAGAAATTTTTTCGAACAACACTTAGACATGGGCATTGTTGTGCCATTCTTGTTGGTTTTGTCAATGTGATGTGATACTTTGTGGAGTTGGTTGTGAACTTATTCATTCATTGCAACTTTGACTTGCGGTGATTCAGTCGTTGAACACACCATGCTATACCATTTTCTAGTTCATTCTTATTATAGCATCCTTGTGCATGAGCGTACATGACTATATTTGACATTCATCGTTGCACGATACCAACAAAGGGACTCAAGGCATTCTTTCTTTGATTTGACCATATATATTCTCATTTCACCTTGTTTATAGCCCAAATCATTGTGCCATTCTATGAACCTAGGAAGCCGAGGTTTGGGGGTGGTGTGTATGTCGATGATCACTTGGTTCTAAGGTTTGGAGGCATTTTAGTGCAAGTGGATATGCTATTATTGGAAGCATTGACAATCAGCCTGCAGGTTTGAAGAAACAAGACTTTGCACCGGTTGTGCACTGGTACAATTAAATACCCATTGAGCAGAACCACTTTGCACCGGTGCTTGCATTGGTGCCAGTTTCACAAAAGCAGAGCAGAACCACTTTGCACCGGTGCATGCACCGGTGCACCTGATCCCTCAAAAAAATAACCCAATTTGCACCGGTGCACTAAAAATCTGTACCGATGCAGCGCAAAAAAAAAGATTGATCTGTCCATAAACCCAACCGTTGTTGTAATCAACCCCATTGAAACCAGAGAAAACCTTCCAGCATCCCGTCTTGAATTCCCCAAAAATCCTACTCCCATCCATAACCCTTCGATTCCCCCAATTCTATTAAACCCTCCTTATCTCTCTCTCTCTCCTGCTCTACAAACCCATTTGAACCTCGAACCGAAAACCCTAAATCACAAACCCTCTACCCTCTTAACCAAAAACGAAATTCCATTACCCCTCTCCCTAATCATCAAACCCTAAGAGCTATGACATGTCTTCTCTCTCATTCACCAATATCTAGATCGTTGATTTGAAGTCACCCCTACCTTTCCATGGATTGCTTGAATTCTCTTGTGTCTCTATATTGTTCCAACTGTGTTTGCAATGATGACTAGAGGTAAGGGCTCCAGGAAAAGCAAGAAGGCGGCCCCTCTACTTGAGGAGACTGAATCGAGTGAGGAATCGGCGCCTGAACCAGAAACAACAGGTACGGGTGATGCAAGGAGTGTACCTCCAAAAAGACAGAGGACAACAGAGGACATTCACGAAGAAACTCAGAGACGTTGGTCTCACACTGTGCAATTACGAGGGTTTCAGTGTGAAAGACAAGTGGATATCTGAAGATTGGGGATGGAGGC
>NMUG010007981.1:0-11841 GCA_002855965.1 Monotropa hypopitys | reverse complement strand
CTAGATTGGCACACACAAACTACAATATTGTGGGCCGATCAGAAGGCTTATAAATTGCCTTTACAAAAAGGAGGTACAACAATCATCAAAAATGGAAGTACAATAAGGAACTATGCTCCAAGCTAATCTTCGTTGGTACCTGAAAAAGGGTTTTAGAAAACGCATAAGCTAAAAGCTAGAGTGAAATCACAGTATACCAGATTTACATGTTTCTATGGATAACAATGTGTTATCGAAATCACCTTTCCTGTCTTTTGAACATAATATGTGGGGCTTAATAGCCCAAAACCTGTACGTGAATTTCCAAGTAAAACCTATGGCCTTCTCAACGTCCTTCAGTGCATAGTTTACTTTTGTTTGCATAACCAATTCCATATTCATTTGACATTCCGACATAATTTATCATGCTGCTATTCACGGTTTACCAGTAATCCCTGGGGAGCTACCCTAGATAGCATAAAATGTAGAATCGTGATATCACTGTGATCAATCTGGCTATTGATCCCTTATTTCCCCCTCCTCGCCAGTTTTTGACTCCGCCCCGGCGGCGAGCTACCGTGTCACCGTTCATGCCGTTCAATCATAAAATCTTTCCTGTTTGTCAATCCATGGTAATAGAAAGAAGAGTGCATGCTATTTTCTCTTGTTTCGAAAGGTCAACATAATAGGATGAATGCTTAATAGCATAAAAATACATTTCTCAATGATTAGCATGTGTTTAGTAAAATTGTACGAGTAAACGAGATATACAGTGATTCACCTTTGTTTTGGAATGAGCTCTTGCTAACTTTAAATCCGCAAATCTGTCCAAAAGATGGCTTAAACATTACTTCTAAGCTTTGAACAAATCTACCAATATTAGGCTACAGATCCGGCCGAAGGGCCTTGTAACACTCCCAAAATTTGAGATATGTTTTTTTATATAAACAATGGGAAGTGTTAAATAGGTAAGAGTATCCAAATAAAAAGGGTAGAACAACTAGCACAAGCACTACACTAACCATCCACATAATTATTAAAAATTGCCTGCGCTACTCTGATACCAAAAAAAGAGGCGAATAGGGTTTTATAACACAACCCTGTACAACAATGCCCCAACTAAAAGAAAAGGCCAAAATAGGATTTTATAGATTAATCATGTACAACGCGGCCAATAGTAAAGAAAAGAAAGTGCTAAAACTGAAAAGTACAACAACCTATCATCTACTGTCCAGTCCAGCTCCAAGTCCGATAAAGGATCCCACAGCTACTCCAAGTCAAGGAGGAGAAGTCCTACAAAAGTAGAGGGTCAGGCACGACCGCCTGGTAGAGATAGTCCATCTCCTACCGTCTATAATATTGTGGTGCAAGTGAGTGATAGTGCAAGGAATGTAATGTGACATATGCATTGGATCTCATTGTATAAGACAGTTACTTTCTTTCAAATATTTTACTGTTAACTCATCGTAAGGTAAAAGCAGTAAAACTAGTGTCTGACCAAGACTCGAGAAAGAAAAGTAAGACTGTACAACATCTACTAAAAGACGGCCTAGACAAGGCAAAAGGGGACAGTGTCAAGTGTCGAAGCTACACAAGTAAGAGACTCATTTTCCGTTATTAAAACGTATTCTAAGTGTTCCATTTCCCATTTCGCACCTTATAGAAATAAGGGCAATCACCAAATAGTATTGAGTTTTGGCTAGTTCCGTCATTAAGGGCTCGTCAACCTCTAAACATAAAGTTCCTAGTGATTCCCCGGCACACCGGGAGGACCCAGTCAAACCCCCATTGCGCAATGTCGTGGGTGCTCACAGTAGCCACCCAAGGTATCCACACTACCCGCATAAATATAGCCAACTCATGTATCACATTTGATTTCTTTCCGTCACGACTTAGGGCAAACATCCTCCTAGTCGACATGTATTCCCACTACGTGATTTTCCTTCATCATTTTCAAACCTTTCCGTTTATACACAAAACGTATATTTTCCAAACATTCCTTTTACATCACAAAACGTTCCAATCGTTCACAAAACCGTTCTTTCGTTCAATCCACTACGACAACGTGTCAATACTACGTTTTAAATCCCCAACCACCCGGGAGTGTCCAACAATTCAATTTCCCCAATTTGATTTCACAAAACAACGACGATACACTTTTTCATAAATTTGGGGCTTTTCGAAATTAGATTCACAATTGAACAATTGACATCCTAGAGAGTTTATAGATACCCTAGACAACACCCATACGCGACCAATTGACTCGATCAACGACTCGTGAACGATAATTTCATACAATGCTCAAAATCATGAATTTAAGGACAATCGCAAGGGAGAAAGGAGAAGACCAATACTATACACGAGAGGGATAGAAAACTCTACCTCGCCGGAGCTCCGGTGACGCTTGCCGGAAAAGTTCGCCGGAACACTCCATGACCGCCGGAGTAAACTAAGCTCGTCAATGCGAAGCTCTCGCGATGCTCTACAAAAATTATAAAGACCAAAATCTTAAACGAGCAACCAATCTAAAACCTAGGGTTTTTGGAGAGGAGAAGAACTTACCGATCCGAGGCGATCCAATTACATCAATGCGGAGAGGAGAGCGAGAGGAACAATGTTTCTTCTTCGCGTTTCACCGGAAACCCATCGGATCCACCATGGATGTAGAGAGATGTTAGAGGGAGAGGAGATGGAGGTAGAGATAGGTTTAGGGTTAGAAAATGAAGAAGAAGATGAGTGAAAACGTGTATGGGTTGTATATATACAACCCCTACCTCAAATGACCAAACAGCCCTTAATTAAACCTTTCGCGCAGGATTTTTGGCCTTCACGACCGGTACACGTGATGTGGTATACCGGTCGGGACCTCTCAGAGGTGTCCACTGCATTTTCTCGACCGGTACACGCAATGTGGTGTTCCGGTCGCCAAGAGTTAATTTTCACAGAATTGAATGATTGGATTTTCCGAGAGTATTTTGGCCCTAACTTCTTCGTCCGAACTCCGATTGAGACGATTCAAGTTGCGTTGGATTTCTAATCCAATTCTCTACGAATTTCATGAATAAAGAAATCTGATTTGAAGAATGGATCAAGTCGATGGATTTTAAAACTCGAATAAAGATTCACCCGAATGTTCAACCACCAACGAACATCATGTCGGGGATGCCCGTCCTACCCGGACTTACTCAACGATACACGAAATTCAATTTATTGAATTGAATGTAAATTAATTAAAATTTCCGGAGTGTGACAGGCCTACTGGCCGAGCAGACCTCCTGTCCGAAAGATAGTGGCCGACTGGCCTGGTTCGGGGAAAACACTAGTTGGTCTGAGGTCATTCTGGACCGAAAGGTCCTATTGCCGAGCTACTGGTGTTAGCCGAGCAGAGGGCTCCGGGCTAAGGTTTGGCCGAGCAGGGTTCTGCCGAGCTGGCAGACTCTGGGCCGAGCAGGTGGTGAGCTAAAGGACTTCTGTTGAGCTGAAAGCTAACCGATCAGAGAGTGTCGAACAACCAGAAGGGCTGTCGGTCTAAGGTTGTGCGGGGATTGAGTGTTCGGGCAAATGACAGGTCGAAAAGGTTTGCAAGGTCATGCTAATGGCTTCTGGGATATTTGCCGACCAAGCTGAGGCTAGGCCGACCTAAATGGCTGGGTCTCATTTATACCGTTCTGCCGAGCAGTGAGCATTGCTTATTGCCGAACACTGGCAGTTCGGGAACAACTGCTTTGGGTGCTCTGGATGGTTGAAAGGGTTAATACAGGGAATACAAGTCTACTGGACTAATTGTCCGAACAACATAGTGCATGGCCGAACTGGAATATGCAAGTATAAGAAATGGCGGACCGTCCTTTTTGCCGAGCAGTGGGGCTCCGGCATATGGGAGGTCGATGGTGCATGGTGAGGGATAAACAAGGTCCTACAGGGGTCCGGGCAAGTGTGCCGAGCTGAGGTAGGATTCAGCCGGAGAGTTCAAAGAGAAACCGGATCTGTTTGGCTTAGTTCCGAACAGAATGCTAGGGTAAGGAGCTCTGGCAGAGCCAAGGGTGTTCTGCCGAGCTGATTAGAGCTCGGTTAAGTCCTTTAAGGGACTGGCCGAACAGAACATAGGGGCAAAAATAAACGAACCGAAAGACTAAGGATATACCTGAGCAAAGCTCCTGGTCTGGCAAGGGTCTGGCTGAGCTGAAGGTTGTGCGGGAGAGCTGGTCTGGACAAGTGTGGAACATGAAGGCTTGTTTGAAGGACTGGAGAACTGGTCGGCAAGAGCTTGGCCGAACAAGGGTGTAGACTGGAGGCTTAAGGACTGGTCGGCTAAGTTATGTCTGAACAACAGTGGGTGGTCCGGTAGGGTCACTGCACTTGGGAAATATTTCAAGTGTTGAGCCTGGACGAACAGAAGGACGTCGGCAAGAGAGGTTCTCTCACTTTCTCTCTCTCTAGAATAAGTGCTCAGGAGGAAATGTTGGTGTGGGACTTGAATGCTCCAAAGGGGTGGTATTTATAGGGGTTGGGAGGAGTCTGGGGTGGTTGGTGAACATTTAATGCTGATTTGGACCCTTCCTTAATCCTGCCGAATGGGTCAGGGAGTAGTCCCATCCAAGTTAGGTCTGAGCACCTGACCTGATAGCCTGCAATCTGCGACTGTGTTGTCCCATCGCGTCAGGCGGCGGTATCAGTCCGGATGGGACGTGGCGGCAGAGTTGCCGCGTATCCAACTGCAGTGCGGATCCGGGTTGGGCTGTTCGGCTGGGCCGACTTGGTCTGGTCCGGCCTGGAGGGTTCGGACTGGGCGGGTCCGGACGATTTGGGGTTGGTTCCTTTGGGCCTTTTTCTTCTTCCTTTCTTATCTATTTGGGCCCTTAGCCTAACTTTAATTTTATAAATTCCAAATTTATTTATTACTCCTATTTATCCTCAAAATAATTTCAATAAACCGCTAAAATATAATAAATTTATTTAATATTTAATTATTCAGGTCGGGGCCTCACATTATCAAAGAACCGTATGATGAAGGCCACATGGGGAGCGATAAGACTATCCAACTGGTGAGCAATACTTATTTTTGGCCTTCAATCCACCGAGACGTGACTAAGTTCGTGGAGAGATGTAGAGTTTGTCAAGTTTCCAAGGGAGATGCAACTAATGCGCGACTGTACTTACCATTGCCTATTACTGATCGGCCTTGGTCCAGTGTGAGCATGGACTTCGTTCTAGACTTGCTAGCACATAATGCAAATTTGACTTCATTTTTGTGGCGATGGATAGATTCACCAAAACGATACACTTTATTGACTACAAGAAGATAAATGATGTTGTTCACATTGCCCAACTATATTTTCGGGAAGTGTATAGACTGTACAGCCTACCGATGTCAATCATTTCAGATAGAGACTCCAAGTTTCTTAGTCATTTTTAGAGATGTTTGTGGAAACTAATCAACACCAAGTTTGATTTCAACAGTGCTTATCACCCACAGATAGATGGAAAAACTAAGGTGGTCAACCGTTCCTTGGGAAATTTGATGAGGTGTTTGGTGGGAGAACAACCCAAGGCATGGGACCAAAAGCTGTATCAAGCAGAGTTCGCTTTCAACAGATCAGTCAACCGTAGTTCGAGAATTAGCCCCTTTGTCGCCAATTATGGATTTCAACCACAGGCTCCTGTTGACTTTGCTCTTGTTCCAGACATGGTGAAGATTCACAAGAAATCTGAGGAGTTTTGTCAGTGAGTTGTAGAGCATCCACAAGCAAGTTGAACAAAACTTAGTAAAGACAGTGGACAAATACCAAAGAGTAGCTAACAAGAAGAGACGCCTAATAGAGTTCAATTTGGGAGACTTTGTGTTAGGCTGTGCTTACTAAGGACAGATACCCTGCGCATGAATACAGCAAGTTGGTAGCAAGGAATATTGGACCATATGAGATTATTGGGCAGATCAACCCCAATGCCTATCGTTTGAAGCTGCCAAGTCACCTCAACATTGTAGAAGTGTTCAACGTGAAGCACCACATACCCTATTACGACGACAACTCAAGCGAAGATGAGGA
Organism: Monotropa hypopitys; assembly: GCA_002855965.1. NCBI lineage: Eukaryota > Viridiplantae > Streptophyta > Magnoliopsida > Ericales > Ericaceae > Monotropa > Monotropa hypopitys. The sequence goes on along the minus strand of NMUG010007981.1, from coordinate 5,815 downwards.
GATAACAAATTTGAGGTCGAATTCTTTCCAACCTAGGGAGGAGGATGCAGACAGACTAGCTAAGGAGTTCTTAGAAGGTACCACACTGACAACACGTGGCAAGAAGCACTTCCCGAGCTGATTACCTCAGCTCAGCCGTCCAGAAACTAGTCCGTTCTTTTTTAGCCATGAGCTCGTCCAAGCATCATTTGGGCAGTCCAATTGTAAATGAATTATCATCTCATCTAGACGATCCTTTTTTACCAATGGGGGGCTCAAAGACATTATTTCTGCACTCCCATTCTAGAGGAAAGTTCTGGTCAACCGTCATCTACTGCTCGACTATTTCAGCTCGACATCGCCTGTTTCTACGCGGCATCATTCCGAATCGACACATGATTTTGATGGGCCAGTCCATTTGTATTTTGGGGCTTATATTTTCGTATTTTTTGGTCCGACATATTTTAGGGCCTTCTGATTTTTTGTGTTGGTGTGTTTATGGGCCCTAGTGTTTATTTTCTTGTCTTTGCGGTTTCTTTTTCCCTATTTATACTGCATTATGTGACTGATGATGACAGTCAATCTTTGAATACAAAATTATCCAAAGCTTTGCTTGTTCTTCCCATCCAATTCAAGTTATTAGGAAGATGACTTGTTTGAAGCCTTGAATCTGGTATTCTCCGGAATCAACAGATTTAAGAGCCTTTACTCCTTGTATTCAATCGAATCAACAAATTTAGGGAAGAGATCCTTGCCGGTATTCTGCGGAATCAATGACCTTGGTTCTGTTTATCCTATTCCTTAAACACCACATTGCATCATAATCATCCATGAATTGCGTTCTTTCCAATTTTGATGGTCACCATAGTAAAGCTGAGCATCAATTTATCATAGTCTAAACATCATAAATCCAAACTTACTGCACAACCCAAATCGGAGAGGATTAAAATATAATAGAGACCTATATAAAATAAAGGATTGACAATGTGTTTAATAGTAAAAAGCACAAAAACTTAACATTTGACTCAAAAGAAATTATTAGCATTTGAAAGATTGCTGTAAATCAAATAATGCTAGACTTAAAAAGTATTGAATCATCAGTTCTTTAATAAATAAAACAAACATATGAAACATTGTAGATAATTACTTGGTACAAAGAATATGAATAAGAAACTTAGAGCTAATAGCTTGGTACGATAAAAACTCTCGACTCTTCTTATGCTAGAAATAACTTGGTGAGAGATGAATATGAACAAATATCATTGCAAGAGAATCGTGGGCGAGAGATGGAAATTATACATATTAATGCAAAATGTATCACAATAGCAATGTTTGATACAATAAGAATGGAACCATAAGAATCAATAATACCTATTTTCAGATTATTTATGCAGCTATTCGAAATGCAGTGATGTCTTTACCATAAGAACAAATAATAGCTGTGTGAATTGTAGAGATAGTTGCATCCATTTAATAATAGCTTTGCTTTTCTAAATGACAATGCTGGGGAAAATGTAAAATCAAAAAGCAACAACTCAGTTGGGGAAATGTAAAATAAAAAACAAAACTTAGGAACAATCGTAGGTTTAAAGATTTTCCCATGTTAAAGATTTTCGTCGAACATGTAGTGTTCATGGTTAGTCGCACCTGTATTGTATATCAGAAAACACATTAGAAATGTTTGAAGACTCGTGAAGAATCTGTTGGAAATTATTGGGTGTGAATGGTTGACTTTGGAGGGTCACAAGGGGCAACCAGCCACCATTGGGAAGACCAACCCGAATTTAGGGAGAGGGAATCCATCATCCTTGTTTTTGGGGAAATATTCTCCAACACCTTTTCCCTAATTTATGGTAGACTGTCCTCTTCTCCTTGTAATGATACTCTCTATATAATCTCATATTATGGAGGAGTTCAAGGACACAAGAAATCACAGCAACCCAAGAGCTCAGCCATACATTCTGCCATTTTCATTCCTGAGAGAGAGGGAGAGAGCTCAACACAACAAAGTTTGTCAAGGCTGCTCTTGTGGTGTTCCAAGAGCAGTGGTCCACGACCGACTTATCTTGGGAGGCAAACGCCGACGACACCTCAACACCCCCTGGAGGCGGCGAATCTGTTTTAAGGACATAACATTGCTCGATTCGGTTTGCACTTCCATTTTCGTATTTTATTTCTGTAATTCATTTGAGTTGAATTGTACTTTGATTATCAATGAAATTGTTCTTTGGATATCGATCGTATATATTTTTATAACAGACTTAGTATATTTTATATACATATATACTGACTCGTGAATATGTACAATAGGATCAAAATGACGATATAGAAAGTGATGCAATTGCGAAAGTCATGATGAGAGAGTAAAAGAGGGGGTACCCGATGGATTTTCACGAATAGAGATGCTATCTTTGTCGCAAGGAACAAAACATCCCACTTGAGCCATGATGATCTTCACAGCAACCTACAGATTCATACAAATTGGAAGACAACAAATTGGTAACCAACTGTAACATCCCTTACCAAACTCACAAATAAAAATGCAGAATAAAAGTTTTTTTATCATTTAACACAAGAGTCAACAATTTCTAAAACAAGTATCAACTAGCCACAAGGGCAAAACATGAAACTCAACCGTTGTTTTTCCTCTAACAAGAACTACAAGTACCAAAATTGTTTCAAAGAACAGGTACTAAAAGAAAGGACAAAGTACAATCATAAAAGAAGACATGGTTCCTCAAACCAACTTTCAAGTGCACATACAACGTGCCAATTCCTTCAAGCTATGCCCCAAGCTATCCATCCAAATCCAATCTTCCAAAGAGTCATCTCACCAAGCTATGTAGTGGACCGCTAGCTCCAAGACTTAGTTTCCAAGCATTTAAGAAAACACAAGGAAACCAGAGTGTGAATAGAATATTTTGATTTCACAATTACAAGAGATTTATAAAAACGTACAAGAATTATACTTTTGCAAGAAACAAGGGTCCAACCCCTTAAAACACATACTCCCAATCCCATGCGCCCCATGCTTCTACATACGTATATGGCTGCAGCCCATGTTTTTATTCAAAACATTTTCACATTTCTCTTTTACAATAAATTGGAACCGCGGCTCCCAAGATCAATGAGCCGTCAACCCGCAGTATTGACCTCGACCCATTGATAATATGCCGTTGTACCGCAGTCACAACCTCGACATATACGTACAAGCCGTCAACCCGCAGTACTAACCTCGACTTGCCGCATCAAAAAGGGTGTTTCCCTCTATTGGCCATAAAGGCACATATCCATAATTTGGAACCACAGCTCCCAAAATCAATGATTTCCATAAACTCATGCATATGCTACAATATGCAACATGCCATGCATTTCCCCCAATTCAGTGCAATTACTATTAGAAAGGAAAGTGTGCAATCATCCAAAAATTGGGATGCTACATCCAAACATTCATATATATCCGTGTGTATCATAGTGTATTTGTCACACTCTACTCCATTCATTCATCATGCATAAAGGTCTTCAACAATTTAACTAAGAAGAACATGTAATTTGAAATACATGCAAAGTACTCTCAATATACCGAATTCATACACTCACCAGAGCCGTTGATCAAACCTTTATCCTTGCCTGGCTCAAATTCTTTTTTTGTCCTTGAGAGTAAGGCCTCAATGCCTTCCTCAACATCCCTGTCAAAACAATTACAAATTTCAGTTCACATGAATTATAGTTTTGACAATAAAATAGTACAGTTTTAAATTGAATCAACTGAATCAATTACCATCTCTATACAATGATTAGAGTCTTTAATTAGACTCCACATGCCCTCTTAAAACATTTTAAAACTTTCCTTACAAATTTTCAGCACTTAACGAACCACGACCGGTCTCCCCAAAAACCGCGAACGGTTGAGACCCTTCTGACCTGCCGCGACCAGTCGGCGAAATTGTCGCGACCGGTCGACGCCTCACTGCCCATCCGCGACCGGTCAGCGAAAATGCCGCGACCGGTCGCCGCCCTTCAGAATCGAATTTCCAGAAAATGTTTTACGAACCACTTCGTCTCAAATCATCCAAATCTCGATCTTTTTGCCTCCAAACTCAAAAATTGTCTACACTAAAGTGTTCTACCCATCTAGGCATCAATTATACTCAAAATGGTGGCCTTAACAATCATCAAAACACTCTAGATTTCCAACTTCAAAGATAAAAAATTTGGGTTTCCACCAAAAACGAAAATTGATTTCAAACTTCGATCTAGGAAATCTTTAAATCGATATAAGTACGATATATACATAAATGGAATCGTGCTTACCTCTAGAACAATGTTTAAGAAGAGGTTTTCTTCTCAATCCACCTCCATGGAGGTTTTCTTCTCAATCCACCTCCATGGCCTCCGATTTCTCTCTTCCCTCTTGTCTCTCTCTCCATCCTCTCTCTAGCCTCCTTCTCCAACACAAACAAAATAAGAGACTAACCCTATTTGGAAATCCCTAAAATCAGGTTTTTAAGTAAGTTTACTCCTTTACCCTTTCATTTAATTGGTTTTTACCCATGTTTGCCATCCCATCCTCCTTACACTTAATTTATATAATTAAGTCTCAATATAATTGTATAGTTATACAAAAATATATCTGAATACCCCTTAAAAACTTCCTCAATTCTCATTCTAACATTTTTAGAATTTATTAAGAAAATAATTTATAATACGGAACGGGTATTACAACTCTCCCCCTCTTAGGAAATTTCGTCCTCGAAATTACGATCACAAGATCAAATACCACTCCCAAACTTCTAAACGGCTACTAGCTTACTTCCAAAGACATTACTTGGAACCTCCAACATATTCTCAATCCCTCAACATTCCTTAAACAAGATTGTCTTCCTTAGTCCAAATCATAACTAACCTTAATATTGCACCAAAGGGTATCCTCACCCCAAGAGCTTTCTTGCTAATTAATATTCTACTCTCTCCTTCCTTCAAAACTAACCACCGATCTTGGATACTTGAAATTTCCAATCTTATGAAAGTTCATACTCAAAGCATATCTAAATACTATTTTTGCCCAAAAACATAGGCCATTTACTTGCATCCTTAATTCCACAACTCTCATTCTAGGATGTGCCTATCCTCAAAAGAAAACACAGGAACATGTACCCAATTCACGAGGATGAAAAATTTCACACTAGTCTCGTATATTTCAGAAATCCGAATCAAGGAACACATGTTTTTGCCACACTATTATGAATTTCTCCTCATTTTGCACTAAGGAGTTACTACGACTCTTTTATGCAACCTCACATTCACTAACTATGATGGAACTTAATTCTTATCAGTCAACAATTTCCACTTCTACAGCCTCTACCACACTCCAATCACATCAACACGAATTGAATTAGCAATGCTAGACTCAACTTTCTTTTTCCTTACCAACAACCAAACTTACTATAGAGTTACCACAAGAACGTTGTTCCGAATCCCAAATCCAACTCATAACAATTTTTATAGGAACAACTTCCTTAGAGACTGTTACACAACATCAGCACTTTCCAAGCTAGCTTGGTACCCATGTGATATTGGCCCAAATCCGAACTTATCGTTACCTCTTAACAACACTTCTAACCCCGCGGTGAGTAAACACCTTCTTCCATAGAAACTCCCCCAAAGAACTGCCTTGATTTTTCGTTGATGCTGCTATTTCCCACACTTCGCTCACAAAAGTCAATCGTCTCAATATTTTGAACAACACTTTCGTGTATTCTCACAAAATCCTCCAACATTCGAGTAACTTTCTACCATAGACCACAATTTTACAGGTGCAACTCATATCAACTTC
>NMUG010007980.1:0-11838 GCA_002855965.1 Monotropa hypopitys | reverse complement strand
GCAATATTAACAGTTAACCAAGAAAACAACTTGTGAATGTACAATCAAAAATACCATATCCTTACACTCGCCAGTACCGTTGCTCAAACCTTCTCTTTGCTCTTGAGTGAGGCCTCAATGCCTTCCTCGAATGTCCCTGTCAATCAAACTAAAAACTTCAGTCCACATGATAAATAATCTAACAAAGAGAAATGAAATCATGAAATTACATCAACTGATTAGATAATCCTTTTTAAACAGCTTATAAAAGTCTTTTAATTAACCCCCAATATCTTCCAACACATCCCAAGGGTTTACCAAAGATTACTAGAATTTTACTAACCGCGACCAGTCGGCAACTTATTCGCAACCGGTCGAGACCACAAAATTAACTTACTGAAAATTCACGACCGGTCGACCACGGCACAAGGGACCGGTCGCGGAAAGCATAAGAATCCCACTGCATTACCACGACCGGTCGATAGCGTATACGTGGACCGGTCGACACTAAACAGAAAGGAAATTTCTAGATTTTTTTTATTAACGAACCATAAATCTCCAACCTCCCTAACTTTGATCCATAAGCCTCAAAACCAAAATCAAAGATATTCAAAGTGTTCTAAACATGTATATGTCAAACATACTCAATTTGTGGTGCTAATCAACTCTTAAACATCTTCAAATCTCAATGATTTATTCCTTAAACCTATGGTTTTCCCCAAAAACGAGATTAGTGTTCCTAATTTGATCTAAGCCACATGCAAAGGGATATAAACACAAAAATTACATCATTAGGTTAGCAATTACCTTAGGAACAATGTTGGAGAAGATTCCTTCTTCAAATCTTCACTCTAGAGTCTTTAATTTATTGATTCTCTCTTGAGTCTCCTAGCCACCTTTCCCTCTTCTCTCTCTAACTCTTAATCAAAACATTAGGCATACTAAGATTAGGTTAACTATCTTAACTTAAATCAGATTTTTAGGCTTAATTACTTCCTTACCCTCTCACTAAATCATGGAATTACCCTCATGTGCCATTATTCCCACTAATTTATACTAATTATCTTTAAATCTTATTTTTTACCATTAAATCTTCCTTTATAAATTCCTTTCACTCTATAATTCCAAATGGAAAGACATATTCTTTAATTTCACCTTTGATAATTATTAAAAACATTTAAAATTAATAATTAGACAAGATGGGTATTACAACTCTCCCTCTCTTAGGAAATTTCGTCCTCGAAATAAAAACACCTTAGATACTTATGCCAACCAAACATTAAAATCTACCACTATTTTCTTCCATAACTCTCTACTTTTCGACACAAGGTTATATCTTTCCAAAAATTCGACGAGTTCCACTTTCTATAATCTCACATCAATTATTCACCATCTTTATTTCATTTCTTCTCCTATTCCCACAATTGATTTGCAAAACATGACAACATTTCTAAACCCCAACATCATTACGAATATAATTTATCATTGTCACCTCAAGTTTCATCAAAACGACAATACCAATCCACAATGCATGATACACCAGAGACTTAACATTACAAACGCCTTTGCCAACTTGTTCTAAAAAAATGCCCAAACGACTATAGTTTAAACCACTCATTATGAACATAATAAGATCAACCTAATCCTTCCCTTACCATCCCTAAATTCTACTTCAAAAACATAACTCTACTCTACCATCTCCTCATGGCCTTCAATTCAAATTTTACTATTACCACGAAGGTTTTCATACAATCTATGATCTGGTCTACCCAAGACTTCTCGTAGTTTCACACTAAGGTGGTACTATACTCCTTTCTCCCAACCCCACATTTCCTTAACTACGATGTAACTCCATTTCTATTAATCAAACATTTTCTACCTCTATTGCTTCTAACTACAACTCCCATCACATCGACATGATTTGAATAGCAATGCTAATCACAACTTTCTTTTTCTTACAAAACAACAAGACCTACCATAGAGTTACCACAAGAACACTTTGTTCCTAATCCCAATTCCAACTCGTAACGATTGTTATAAGAACAACTTCCTTAAAAAAATTTAGACAACATTAACACTCTCCAAACTAGTTTGATACCCACGTTATGTGGACTCTAATCCTAACTTACCATTGCCTCTTAATCAACATTTTTCTAATCACATGATGAGTAAACACCTTCTTCCATAGAAATTCCCCAAAAGAACTACCTTTAAATTACGTTGATTACTGCTATTGTACACACTTCACTCAAAGATTCAGAACAGCAATTCCATGCATTCTCACGAAATCCTCCAATATTCGAATAACTTCCTACCATAGACCATTAATCTACAGTGGCAACTCATACCAAACTTCAAAGTTGCATAATGAATCTATAACCCATACACTCAAAAGTTCTACATACATGTAAATCCCTTTCCTAGCTCCATACCGAGTACCACTATGAGCATGCATACTTTTCCATCATTCAACTAAACCGTCCATGTCACTCCAATTTTCCACTAAAAGGAAACATACAAACTCTGTCCAACAATCCACAATATCTAAACCAAAATAAAGGTTATCCTTAAACTTAGGCAAAACATGCCACGAATATCCTAGGTTATAATCTCCCAATCTAGTTAAGAATTTAGGTATATTAACTTACTCTCCAGATTTCAAATCCTCAAGCTCAATTCTCTAGTCGCATAAAACACTTAACCACACTTCCATTCTCTCCCTTTTTAGTTTAACACCTCTCGGTACAAACGCACTAGCCTCAACATTAAGAATTCACTATCTTGGTTACAAAAATTAAACTCAACACCAATAAGGGCGACTAATAACTTTCTCTTGATACTCATCCCAACTAAGACCCCTTTTTGCTTTGCTAAAAGAACCAAAATCCCACACTGAGTCTAGCTAATAAAGTATCACTCGCTCCAAACGACTTGACGTCCATTTTCCTTAACTCTAAAGTTTGTCTAACCCATACTTACCACAACCAATCTCATTTGTTGCCACTTCTCTATTCATAAAATCATTAGTAATCACTAAACACGGTTCCTCTCGTCACTTTTTCAATGCTAATATGTATATCAATCTTATCATTAACCGCTTAAAATCATTCTCACTATTTCCTTAGTAACTCGAATCTCATACTAACTAGTTGGTCCATACAACAACGTGACTAGACTGAAAAGGTCTCTATAATCTTCTAATAGTAATCTGCTAACCCAAGAATTAACTCGAAAACACATCAACCTATTATGCACCACACAAGTTCCAATTTTCTCTCCGGTTCACGCCGACGCTTCTCACTAAAGATAGGACAACTCAAAAGTACCGCTCAACACTACCAAGGTTTCACCTGCAACTAATTATAATCACTTCTTCCCTCTCATTTTTTGATAAACAGATACCCAAGTACTGCTCATACTTATTCCCAAGTCGATACTACACCAAGGTTTTTATCAAAATCACAATTCCAAAACAATATAACCAAAACATCTAGATCCTGATCATCACCACTCTCTCACCCAAAGGGCATCCTCAAGCTAACACTCATCTTCCTTTCTCGACCATGACATAGGTGACAAAACCAACGGATACCATTATGGCATTCATCTAGTCGCCACTGTTTTTAAATTAGAAATTATCTCAATTCACAACAAGACTTCTTCCCAAAGTATTCTACTATCAATACTAGTATGGTCTAATGTAACAATGAACTCAATAGCCGGATATGGATTCCATCAACGTCCTGATAGTAATACATGCTATACATAACACCAGTCACCCCCTTCTATTACACCCTTCTTATTCTTAGACTAACACACACACACACATGATTGCGCTCGATTTATTACTTTCTTTTTATCTCTAACATTCAACTTTCCTCATTCTTGCACGTTAATTTCAACGTGACCTACCCACACGCATATGCCTACATGCTCAAATGATAAAATGCTCAACCCAATTAATATTCTTTTTATCCCCACAAAGATAATTGAATCGACAGTCTTATTAAATGATAAATCGCCTTCAAAAATTTCCAGAGCTAACTGACAAATCTCTACCACATGTTCAACTATAACTTAGCATTAGCATATGTGAACCACCATTTCGTGCCAGTTAACTCAGAAGTTACTAAATCATTTAGAGTAACATGCATAATTTCCCGAAATTGCCAAATTAACACGGTAGTGGGTACATGAATAATGTGATACTTTCTCAAGTAAATACGTATAAAAATAGTAGACATATACCTGTTGCACTTCTGATTGTTCCACTCGCACCGTTTTTGAAAATTGTTGTTGTCATCCGACTCTGTTGTGAATATGGAGCTTCCTTGTGACAAAATTCACTACACTTGAACATTTGAACCCTTGAGTCTTCTTGGAACACGCTCTCACCCATAACATAGAACTCTACAACCGAGACATCCCTTAAGAACCATTGAATCTCTCTCACCCAATTATCGATTACCCAACTCTTTCTTTTCCTCCATCCACATTACAAATCTCATATCCCCACACTCCTCCTTTGATTGCCACTTGACGCTTTTGAACACCAAATCATTACATGCCCTTCCTCACCACAACAGGATATACCACCTTATTGACTTTGAGAACACAATCCTTAACCCTAAAGATTCACCGAACACATCTAGAACAACAATGCATTTCTCACTGATTATTAGTTATCACCCAATTTCCACCACTTTGCTTCCCCTCCTCATTATGTGGTTTAGCACCATTATTCCCACCACCCAAAACTTTTATATCTCATCTCTCAACACACTTCATACTACTAAAACCCAATATGTTTGATTTCAAAAACTCAAACTTGCTTATTTCAGGACCATTATGTTTTTTCTCCAACTCCATAATTTTCCTCTTAGCCCTTCTAAACACAATCACCAAGTACACCAAATTTCACTCTGTAAAAGAAATCAATTGGACTGCCCCTCTCAACATCAAACCATTCAAAATTTCCCAACTCTTTTTCTCCTTTGATTTCTTAACTCTAGTATATTTGGATAAAACCTCAATTCTTACTTCAAAATTTTCCACTCTCATTTCATTTGCCTCAAATATATAAACACTTCATCTAACACAAGTCTATAATGCTCTGAGAGAAAATCGTCACTAAAACTCTTAACCAACGCTTCCCAAGAAATCACTTTAGCCACAACTGATATTACCTCTGTTATATATGCTGACCCTGACCTCATATATCTTTCCGCAATTAGGATACCTCGTCCCCAAAACATAAAATGTTATTGTCACCTTTTTGCTCATTAATTTATCTCCCAAACATCACCAATTCATTCTATAACTATTTCCCAATCCACCACTCCGCTAAGCATTGCTACTCGCCCAAACTCTTTGAATTCAATCTTTAAAATTTTAAAGTCAAACCAAACCTGTCCTTCTGTCAATTGCCTACGTCACTTAGTCCTCCATCCTTAGAATTCTTTACTGAAATCGAGCAATTCCCATCTTCTTTAATTAACTGATTCTCTGCACTGTCTGATTATTGCACATTTTTTATTTTTTTCCACACACTTAGACAAGAAACATGGTGGAAACAAGTGTCAGATATAAAATGCACGCGTTAGTCAATACACTTCAATGACTCAAAGCATGACTCGACATCCTATGGTCCACTACTTAGCCACCCTAACCATTAGCATTTTGTTGTACTATGCTTTTCCACTTAACTTTCCAAGACTTCCCATTGGAAGAGAACGTTGATCAGGCATTCTTCTAATCGGATTTCAAGGCAAGTCTCATGGGTATCAAAGACACGCATAATAATCACAAAACACTAACACTACAACTTCCTACAATTACCTCAAACTCATACCTTAAGTACAATTTCCATCCATCACATGGTCCCCTAACTCGGACCTAAAACCTATGCTCTGATACCAAGTTGTAACATCCCAAACTCCAAAATACACAAAAAAATTAAAATTTTAAAACTTCTTTACTACATAACACCTCAAGTAGAAATTGCCAACATAGGATAACAGGAATAAGTGAACCTCAAACATAAAACCCAATAGCGCTATAGTACTCAAAAACCCCAAAAGAAGAAACATCAAATGAAACATCCGCAACTACTACAAACTTTTATTACAAGTCTCTGAAACCACAAAAGACAATAAAAAATCTACCAAGGTACTAAGAACAGTCACAAGCACCAAAAGTCCTCCACAGTATGATACTAGCTCATCAATCTCAATCCAGCATCCGAATACCTCTGGCCTTGTAGTGGACCGCTAACCCTGTGACCTATTTCCAAGCCAAAGACAAGGAAACAGAGTGTGAATATAATATTTTTAACTTTCAAAACACAAGTAATCATTGTGACAGAATATCATGAATATGAGCAGTTATGACTTTCATTCCAAAATGCATCTCATGCATGATACTTACATATACTGGCCAAAGCCCTTTTTCAAAAGATTTGAGCATCTCATGTCCTGAAAATAGCTACTACTATAGGTAGTATTTCGTACGCCCCGTGCACATTTTGGGGTACGTCCCATGCACCTGTTGGACTTACGCTGGTTGCCAACAATTGGACTTACTCAAGTTGCCAATAACACCACCCGTCCCACGGAGGCATGCATAATATATATACATGCATATTATGCTTTCCATCTCAACTCATGCATTTATGTCCATGCATATTATTCTCATCATGCATTTATGTCCATGCATATCATTCTCATCATGCATTTATGTCCCAACTCAACAACAATATAACAATCATGTTCTTGTGCAATATAAACAGTTAACAAAGAAAACAACTTGCGAATGTACAATCAAAAATACCATATCCTTACACTCACCAGTACCGTTGCTCAAACCTTCTCTTTGCCCTTGAGTGAGGCCTCAATGCCTTCCTCGAATGTCCCTGTCAATCAAACTAAAAACTTCAGTCCACAGGATAAATAATATGACAAAGAGAAATGAAATCACGAAATTACATCAACTAATTAGATAATCCTTTTTATACAGCTTATAAAAGTCTTTTAATTAACCCCCAATATCTTCCAACGCATCCCAAGGGTTTACCAAAGATTGCCAGAATTTTACTAACCGCGACTGGTCGGTAACTTATTCGCAACCAGTTGAGACCACAAAATTAACTTACTGAAAATTCACGACCGATCGACCACGGCACAAGGGACCGGTCGGAAAGCATAAGAAGCCCACTGCATTACCACGACCGGTCGATAGCGTATACGTGGACCGGTCGACACTAAACAGAAAGAAATTTTCTAGAAATTTTTTATTAACGAACCATAAATCTCCAACCTCCCTAACTTTGATCCATAAGCCTCAAAACCAAAAATCAAAGATATGCAAAGTGTTCTAAACATGTATATGTCAAACATACTCAATTTGTGGTGCTAATCAACACTTAAACATCTTCAAATCTCAATGATTTATCCTTTAAACCTATGGTTTTCCCCAAAAATGAGATTAGTGTTCCTAATCCGATCTAGGCCACGTGCAAAGGGATATAAACACAAAAATTATATCATTAGGTTAGCAATTACCTTAGGAACAATGTTGGAGAAGATTCCTTCTTCAAATCTTCACTCTAGAGTCTTCAATTTCTTGATTCTCTCTTGAGTTTCCTAGCCACCTTTCCCTCTTCTCTCTCTAACTCTTAATCAAAACATTAGGCATACTAAGATCAGGTTAACTATCTTAACCTAAATCAGATTTTTAGGCTTAATTACTTCCGTACCCTCTCACTAAATCATGGAATTACCCTCATGTGCCATTATTCCCAGTAATTTATACTAATTATCTTTAAACTTTATTTTTTACCATTAAATCTTCCTTTATAAATCCTTTCACTCTATAATTCCAAATGAAAAGTCATATTCTTTAATCTCATTATTGATAATTATTAAAAACATTTAAAATTAATAATTAGACAAGACGGGTATTACACGGTAGATGTCATTTTGTGGGGATATTGTATCCTGGTTGCGGTGTTGAGAAACAGTAGATGCTTAACAATGTTGTCTCAAATGATGTGTCTTCCATGGATGGAATACTAGGACTTGATTGATTTGCCCTTAGCTAGTGGGTTTAATTGATTCATCCTTAGCATCGGTATGGTGGTGGTGGTGTAAGGAAGCTTCCCAATATCTATTGAAAAGATGCATATCATAACATGCATTTGTATTTGCATATCTATATCGATGTTGAAGACTTATACGAGGGCAGAGGCACAACCCCTTTGTTACTTTAGTTTCTTAGTGTAGCATACTAATCAACTTTCTACATTGAGTGTAAATCTGACACTCTTGGATATTTTGCTATCTTCTTTTGTTGTGGCATTGTATCCAGGTGAGGAAGCTTAGTTTGGTTCATTACCGGTTCTTTGGTATTGCTCTAGAATAGTTGGAGCTATGATCTTTATCAGACTTTTCAGTACTTTTTTCCTCTTTCAGTAGTGTGAGGATGTAAGATTTGGTTTTCATGTCTAGACTAGTATCTTTGGTAGTTTGTGTTATTTATTGGTGGACCCTGTATTTTTGTCATTAGATGTCGTACTTGGTACTCGGGAGGTGAAGTTGAACTTACTTAGTATTTTATTTCCGCTACGTAGTTTATTATTTGGTTGAGATTGATAGTGTTGGGAAATAATATATCTTTTCCGCTCTTGTCGTTAGTATTTAAGTCATAACTCGTAGCCGGATTCCACTTATTTATTGGTATTCCGGGACGGGTCATGACACCACACCAACTCCCTAACAAGAATCTTCAAGGTAAAACTCAAGTAACGAGACAATAACCAAATCTAGCACCCGAAGACGAGTAGGGTACCACCATCTCAAGTCACAGCCCAATCATATTGACTCATAAGGCACAAGACCATCATAAAAGTCTCATAGCCATGTAATCCCTCAAGAACGAGTGTCGGTCTTCACTTGTACTAACCACAACAAGCCACCCCTCATGTCTGGGGACATGACTCGCACCTGGCCACAACAAAATATTTCATCCTAGCATCGATCATCAATTTCAATTATGCTTACAAGGACTAACCCAACTTGTCGCGCCCCACTCTGCTTATAACATTGTTGGGGGTAATCCTTTCTTGCGGTGGTTCCCGGTTGCTAGCGGTGGAGATGGGGTTGAGCTGCAAAAGAGAAAACGGTAGGCTACCGGCCAATGTCGCCGGTGAACCCTCTGATGGCAAAGTCAGCAAGGTTTGTAAAGAGAGAAAGTAAATGGACAGAGTTTGGGAAAGAAGAGAAGGTGTATCTCTGCATTAAATGACATCTCCCTTATATAGGGCTACCGTTGTGTAGCACACGCGCTTAGGTGCAACTAAATTGCCATTCTGCACCATTGGACAGTGCGCCTATCCCCCCTGTGCACCTGAACATCCGGTCGACTGGTCGGCTCCGACAGTGTCAAGCGGCGTCGCCTGACAGCATTGGGCGACAGAAAGGCTGAAAGCATGTCTGGCGTGCTACAGGAATCGCAGAAAAACTGATCTCTGTGTCAAGCACGTGTTTTTCATGTGCGCAAAACCCGAGATGTTGTCTCTTGAGAGAATCTTCTCTACAGTTAAGGTATTTGTTCTGTTTGGCTGAAGGAGCACCCTTCGGTATGGTGAACCATCGGCAGGGAGCTATTCCTGGGTAGTAAACCTTCCATGCTGAAGTAAGCCCCGGGGAGCCCCCTCCGTCGGCCTCTACTTCTGTTCGGTCACATGACCTCGGCTTGTTGTATCATCGGCTGGGAACCGTCCCTGGGCTGTGAGGCCCCAGTGCCAGAGCAAGCCCCAGGGAACCCCTGTCGTCGGCTCTTAACTGCTTGGCCCCCTAACAGCTGGCCTGTGTTGCGGTCCTCCCGGAGGAGGTCATGGCTCTGGTCTCTCTTTAGTTTGCCCCCAACAATAGCCCCTCAACCCCTTTGGCCATGGCATTTTGGCCGAAGCAGAGTTGACTTAACACCGAAGAGATATGCTGGTGCTGAAGAGAAGGAGCGCCAGACCACTAGAATTCCTTAGAAGTTGGACTTCTGACAACTCTTTTAACCGTCAATTTGAAATCGATGACGTGTCGGCTTCTGCATTGTCGACGACGGCGTGTCTGTCCAGACATCGCGTCAACAGCTGTCAGCCCTATTGGATTATGTGCGCCTGAAATGACGGTTGGATTGGCCATGTGGCGCGCTGCCGTTGGTCGGTTCTGTGGTGGATGGGACAGCGTGCGCATGCAGAATACATTTGGCAGCTTCGGCACAAGTTTCGAGGCAGGAGCAATGATGATAACGCGTTTTGACCGGTTGGGATAATTCGGTCGGTCACCTGGTATCCCGCCCAGGTTACCCCTATATAAGCTCTCTTAGGGTTTCAGACTTCACCCGTTTGCTTCTGCTTCCTTAGCCCCTAGATGATTTTCGGCGACCCTTAGGCAATTTCCGGCCACTGTCTTCCCCAATTTCTGACGAGTTTTCTTCAAGCTTTTCCAGGCACCCTCTTCGATCCAGGTGACTGTTCTTCCCCGCTTTCTGCGAGCATTAACTTTTCTCTTTGATTTTGCGTCGATTTAGCGACATTTTGCCTTGGGGATTTACCTCCCACGCCATCCGTGGAGCTTGAAAACTTTCTGAACGTCTCTGGGCTTCATGGGTGGAGATGAGCGTATTCAAATTGTTCTTGACTGAGTCGAATTGGCCTTGGTTGTTGGTTTAAGGCCAACCCAAAGGTCTCCCTCTGCTTAACTGCACTGGTAGATGTCGGACTGACTAACGGTGTCCGACTTGTTTGTGTTCTTTTCAGATCCGACAATGGCGCCGACGAAGAGGTCCGACAAGTTTAGGCAGTTGCTAGATTCTCCAACTGATCTTCGGGAGTTCAATAGGAGTGAGAGATCCCGGTCGACGTTAATATCATACTAGCTCCCATCGGCGATACAGAGCAGGGGCCGGAGTACGTCCATGTGCCCATCATCGCTGTTATTGAAGAGGGAGTTAGGTTCCCCTTCCACCCATTTCTGACTCGTTTCTTCGACGAGCTCGGCATCACACCGTCCCCAATGACGGTGAATACCTTCTGGATCTTGATGGGTGTGGTAAAGTTGAATGCAACCCTCTCTCAGGCGGACCGATTCGACTTCGAAGATCTCTTCAGCATCTACATGGTCGGTTACAATAAGAAGTCACAGAAATATTACCTCGGTCGAAGGCCTAACCAGACAGGTCTTATTGCGGACTTTCCGGACTCGGACAAGTATGCCGAGGATGTAATGATAATCTCCGGCAACTTCTTCACTCGAGTGGGGGATCTCACCGTCCCATTCCGGAAGGGCACCCCCGTTATACATTGCTTCCTTGATCGCACCTTTCCCTTCTGTCGATGCTCTCTGACCTTATGTACTCTTTTGCAGACGTCTCTCGCCTCGGCAATTTTAAAAATCAAGCCGACGCTGACAAAGTTAATAAAGTCTCCGAGCTTCCCAGCGATCGGCGATCGGCTCTAACTCTGCTAGGGTATACGCCATCGTATACTCATACTCTCAGGACTCGGCCAGCCCCTGTCGAAGCTTCCGGTGCATACCCAGCCGAGGCAACCACTCCCACATACGAAGAAGAGATGGGCCCTCGCAAAGTTATTGACCTGGAGGAAAAGGCTCTTGGTGCCGAACCTATCGCTACGGACGTCGACCCCATCGTGGCGATAACTAAGGAGGTGCCTCCAGTTCGGTCTAGAGTTGCTCTTAGGATCGACGAGCTATGGGATGCCCGTGCACACAAGAGGGCTAGGAGATTTGATGATGTGCTCCTTGCCGAACACTCTACATCTGCCGCAGAGAAGACGGCCATTCC
>NMUG010007979.1:0-11841 GCA_002855965.1 Monotropa hypopitys | reverse complement strand
ATTCATCTCAATCAATCCATCGCATCTCATCACAAATCCACAACTCATCTGAAAACTATAATAGCCAAGGGTCATTCAATTCCGCTGACCAACGTTATGATAGATCTATAACCTTGCGAATCATTCCCGATAGGTATAGGGGATATGAACCCATGTCCGCTCATAATACCGTCCCAGTGGTAGGTAACATATAATATATACACCTTATATTATTAGCCCAAAGTCAGGGCTATCACCTAACATTATGAGCCCAAGGCCAGGGCTATCACCTTAAATTATGAGCCCAAGGTCGGGGCTATCAAGGCTATGATAGCTTTATCAATATCCCAAGAACATCTCTTCCTTTATCATTTATAGAAATCATTTTCTTCTTCCTTTTTCTTCTTTCAAAACAGATCATTTTCTCTTTTCTTTTAAAACTCTTCTTTACATTTCATTCTTTCAAAACATTCCCTTACTATTTTCAAAACATTTCCTCAAAAACAATCATTCTATCCCAAAACCACTTTATGTCTCAAAACATCCACTTTTTAGCCTTTTCTTTCCAAAATCATGTGATCCATGGATTTTAACACTTTTCCCAACACATTTCAAATCACCCATTTTGCTACTAGGAATAATAATAGATTATCTAAACTATACACAACTATATAAGTAATCAACTTATGACGAACTTATTGGATTATTTGCTTTCCTTCTCGATGGATCACGGATCATGGCTCCCCAACACCTACAACAACCCTAAAATGCCTATATAAGATTCTGCTAGAAACCACCTACTGAATTTTATACCAAAATCCCAAATTTATATGATTTTCCAAAAATTTAAAAAATTCCCGAGGCTCTATATACCGATATCTTGCACTGACCAGATACCGGTATCATGACCCTCACATAAGATACCAGTTTCTAGGACAAAACATTCTGGTCTATCACAGCTCTGGATACCGGTTTCACAGATTAAAACCAAGGATACTCAGCCGGATACCGGTTTCTCGGGTACCGGTTTCTTGAGTCTGGCTGGGATATCGGTATCACAGCAAAGCTGGATACTAGTTTCTGGAAAAAACTCAGAACATTGAATTGCTTCATCAACAACTTTTGGGTTTGATCCAAAGTTTGATTTTCTTGATTTGGATTATCAAAACTCAACCGATTTACCTCAAATTTGGAACATAAGTTCTTTATCTATATTGAAATAATTATACATTTTAAGTTTTGCAAAATCTTACCTCAGTTGAGAGTAATAAAATCCCAAAGTTTTTGTCGCAAAGTGGTTCTTCCTCCTTCCCTACTGATCTGATCGATTATAACCTATCAAAACTCAATCATTAACCTCCAAATTAATTCCAGATGATCTACATGAAATCTAGAATAATTCTACACTTTTAGAATTTAAAAACAATACATCAAATGATCAGAATAAAATTCAGAAACTTTGCCGCTTTTGATTCTTCAGTTCTCCACCTTCTTCTCAAATATCTTTTGCAACTCACTCCTTCACAGCAACTCAATTCCCTCCCTCTCTTCTGCGCGTTAGCTAGCAGCAATGATTGCATCGTAACCATCACTTATAGGGTGGACACATGTCATTTGCTGATTGGTGGAAGGTGCCAGCATGTGTGGACATGATGTTTGATGGACGGCTCTCAGAGTCTGTGTTCATTGCTGATTGGATGATGTTGCCGCCACAGGAATCGTGTGCGGCAACTGTCCTCCCTTTCCCCCGCAGTATAAATAAGAATGATAGGGAGGCTCATACTTATGCTCTGAATTTCTTGTCTTCGACGTTTAGCCTCTACAGAGCTCTTCAGTCTTCTGGACCTATTCGGTTGCATTTATTCTTGCTGATTTCTTGATACTGTAGGTCGCCGTTAGCTTCTTAACTTGCCACTAAAATTTTATGAGGATAGCATTAGAGCGCACGGAGTAAAAGGAGAAGGTCACTAACCAAACAACAGAGATCATCGGGCTCCGATATGCCTTTGAACAGGAGAAGAAGGTCTCCATCGAATTAGAGAAAGCTCTGGCGGCAGAGAAGTCCGCCAGCAAAAAACGACTGATAGAGGAGAGGGCGGTAGGTAAACAGATGCTGGAGGTGGAGATGAAGAAAGCCGATGAAAAGGGATACACTGAAGGCTATAAAGACACCGAGGAGGACTACCAGAAGCAAATTCACGAGCTTGTGGAGAAACAATACAAGCTTAGCTACTGGCCTGGCTTTTTGGCAGGCCATCAGGTCGGGTACGAGCGCACGCTGAATGTCATCAATGTTGATGAGGCTCACCCCTCCTGGTTGTACTCCGAGAAACCGATCATCTTAGTGTCTCCAATTGAAAGTGTACGGATGGCAGAAGATGCTCCCGAAGACCATCCTTCAACAGCCCAATGAAGTCTCCCCTTCTGGCTTTATTTTTCTTCTCTTTTGGCAGCTTCTTTTCTTCGTACTTCCCGGACAACTTTACTTCTAATATATGATGTCTTTTCTGGCGCTTGATCTGCCTTATTTATTTGCTTGAGTTACTTGCTTTGCTATATTTGTAAGTTTCTTCCTTCGACAGTCTTGGTGGTTTCTGTCAGAGCTCTGGCAGATGACTGCCGGAGGCTTGATCAAAGAAAGGACCAACAGAAGCCTGGAAGATGACCGCCGGAGTCTTGGTCATTAAATGTTTTGCCTTGGCCAACAGAAGTCGTGGCAAGTGACTGCTGAAGGCACGGCCAAGGGGCAAACCCATAAGGGTATTATGTTAGAACCGACATAAGCCTGGCAGATGACCACCAGAGGCTCGGTCATTATGACGAAAAATCCTTGACCGGAGGCCGGTGCAGACCACTACTGAAGGCATGGCCAAGGGGCGAACCCATGCGTGTATTATGTCAGGACTGCAGAAGCCTGGTGGTTGACTACCGAAGGCTCGACCATTGTGACGAAAAATCCTTGACCGGAGGCTGGTGCAGACGACTGCTGAAGGCATGGCCAATGGGCTAATCCATGAGGGTATTATGTTAGGACCGACAGAAGCCTGTCAGATGACTGCCGGAGGCTTGCCCATTGTGACAAAAAAATCCTTGATCGGAGGCCGGTACGGACGACTGCTGAAGGTACAACCAAAGGGCGAACCCATGAGGGTATTATATTAGGACCGACAGAAGCCTGGTGAATGACCTCCAGAGGCTCTGCCATTGTGATGAAAGATCCTTGACTGGAGGCCGGTGCAGACGACTGCTGAAGGCACGACCAAGGGGCGAACCCATGAGGGTATTATATTAGGACTGACAGAAGCCTAGCGGATGACCGCCGGAGGCTCGACCATTGTGACGAAAAATCCTTGACCGGAGGACAGTGCAGATGACTGCTGAAGGCACGACCAAGGGTTAAACCCATAAGGATATTATGTCAGGACCGACAGAAGTGTGACGGATAACCTCCGGAGGCTCGACCATTGTGATGAATGATCCTTGACCGGAGGTCGCTGCAGACGACTACTAGAAGCACTGCCAAGGGGCGAACCTATGAGGGTATTATGTCAAGACTGACAGAAGCCTGGCAGATGATCGCCGGAGGCTCGGCCATTGTGACGAAAGATCTTTGACCGGAGGCCAGTGCAGAGGACTGTTCAAGGCCAAGGGGCAAACCCATGAGGGTATTATGTCAGGACCGATAGAAGCCTGGCGAATGACCGTCAGATGCTCGGTCATTGTGATGAAATATCCTTGACTGGAGGCCAGTACAGATGACTGTTGAAGGCATGGCCAAGGGGAGAACCCATGAGGGTATTATCTCAGGACCGATAGAAGCCTGGTGGATGACCGCTGGAGGCTCGACCATTGTGATGAAAAATCCTTGACCGGAGGCCGATGTAGACAACTGCTTAAGGCATGGTCAAGGGGCAAACCCATGATGGTATTATATAAGGACCGATAGAAGCCTGGCGGATGACTGCCAGAGGCTTGGTCATTGTGACGAAAAATCCTTGACCGAAGGCCGGTGCAGACAACTGCTGAAGGCACGACCAAGGATAGATCATTAACCAATGGAATCCTGACATATGATTGTAGGAGGCTTGGCCAAGGGGCGAGAACCATCTGAAGGAGTTGAGCTGCTGGACCAAAGGAGCATGCCGGATTGATAAAAATTTTATAATTCTGAACAAATATTTTCATCCAGTACAGAAATTAGTGGTAGTATTTCCGAGGTTGAGGGTATTCCATGGTTTGCCGATTGGTGTGCCATCCATTTCCTACAGCTTGTAAGCCCCTTTGCCGACAACTTTTGTGACCCTGAAAGGTCTTTCCCAGTTGGGAATGAGTTTTTGTTTCTTGCCCTTCAATACCACCTTCCGGAGTACTAGTTCGTCCGGTTTGAACACCCGAAGATGGAAATTTTTGTTGAAGCCTCTGGCTACTTCTTGTTGATATGAGGCCATTTTGATCCTAGCAGCCTCCCTTCTTTCTTCTGCAAGGTCCAGGTCGGCATCTAGGGTGGAGTCGTTTGTGAGCTGTTCAAAGTGTTGTGTCCGGATGGTAGGGAATCCTACTTGAACTGGGATGACGACCTCCATGTCGAAGGCCATAGAGTAAGGAGTCTGACCTGTTGATTGGCGAGGAGTGGTCTGGTAGGCCCATAGTACATGTGAGAGCTCTTCTTCCCATTTCCCACTCTTTGACTCTAGCCTCCTCTTAAGACCAGCAGAAATGGTCTTGTTTGATGCTTCAGCTTGACCGTTGCATTATGGATAGTAGGGGTGGAGTTGAAGAATTTGATGCCGAGCTCCTCACATGTGTTGTAGACAAGGTCATCGACAAACTTGGTACCATTGTCAGATACAATTGCATAAGGTATGTCAAACTTGGAAATGATGTTATTCCATATGAAGCGTTTGATGTCGGCGGCTTTGATGGTCATGAGGGGTTCGGCCTCAATCCATTTGGTGAAGTAATCCATTGCTATGATGAGGAACTTGAACCCACTCGGAGGAGTTTGTAGCTTGTCGACAATATCGATGCCCCACTAAGCGAATGGCCAAGGACCGGTTACCGGATGCAGATCCTCAGCTGGACAATGTATTTTCGGAGCAAAGAGTTGGCACTTGTGGCATGTCTGGACATAGTCTTCAACATCCTTCCGTATTTTAGGCCATCAGTATCCTTGAGTGATTGCTCCATGGGCTAGAGATCGCCCGCCAAAGTGACATCCCCCACTGTCAGAATGTAACTTTTGTAGAATTCTTGGGACTTGGTCTGGGTGGACAGAGAGCAGATAGGGACCAGTCCTGGATCGTCGGTAGAGGGCCTCCATTGGAGATAGTCAAAAGTTTGCTTCCCTACAACAGACACGATGGGCCTCTCGATGATCCTCTAGCAGAGTGTCGCTCTTGAGGAAGGCCAACACTTCATCTATCTAGCTTGGTCCGTCAGAGATAGTGTTTACCTCTAGAACCAGAGGCTCGAAGCTGGGTTGTGAGATTGTGCCGAAGGAGATATATCATTGTCCAGAGGTAGAGTAGGAGGAGGCTAGCTTTGCTAGAGCATCGGCACGAGAGTTGTGTTTCCTAGAAATCTACTCTATCTGGAAAGTCTTGAACTTTTGCATTACTTTGATAGCGGAGCTGAGGTACTTGAGTATTCTATCATCTCTGGCACCGTACTCTCCGGTCAACTGATTGACGACTAGTTAAGAGTTGCTCTGAGGCCCCGACCCGAATAAATAGTTTAAATAAGTTTATTTTATTTTTAAAGGTTTATTTAAATTTATTTAAGACTGAATAGAAATAAGGGTTGAGTCTTATATAAATATATAAGGTTTGAAAAAGGCTAGGAGCCCAAGAATATAAAAAATAAGAGTTAGAAAGCCCCAAGAAGAAGCCTATCCTAAAGCTATCCGAAACCCCCAGGCCGGACCAGCCCAGGTCGGCCCAGCCGACTAGCCCAGCCCGGACCCGCACTGCGAAACCGGCTGCGCGGCAGCTCTACCGGACGCCAGGGTCACGTCCCATCTGGACTGACCTGCCGCCTGACGCGGATGGGACAACTCAGTCGCAGGTTGCAGACTGACAGGTCAGATGCTCAGACCTGACTTCCATTGGAAAACTCTCTGCCCTGTTCGGCAGGATTAAGGAAACGTCAATCGGCCATAAATGCTCCCAACTACCCCCAGCTCCTCCGAACCCCTATATTAGCATTCCTCCATCCAGCATTCAAGTCCCACCAGAAATTCCTCCCGAGCATTCATTCTAGAGTGAGAAAGTTTTCCTCCGAACTCTCCATTGTTCGGCTGACCTCCTCCGTTCTTAGCCGAACCAATCCTTACTCCTCAGCACTTCAGAAGGACCTCCGGATCATCATTGTTCCACCTCTGTCCGGACCAGCATTCCCAGACAACCCTCAGCTCGGCAAGACCTTTTCCAGATCAAGAGCCACTCAGGTATATCCTAAGTCCTTCGGTTCATTAGCATATCCTTATGTTTCTGTTCGGCAAGCCCATTTAAGGACTTAGCTACACTCTAATCCGTTCGGAAGACTACCCTTAGCTCTACCGGAACACTCAACCGTAGCATTTCAGTTCCGCACTAAGCCAAATAGGTCCGGATTCTCTTTGGACCCTCCAGCTGAACTTACCTCAGCTCGGCACATTTGCCCGGACCACTGCAGTACCATAGTTGTTCCTTTTCAAACACTGCCGACCTCCCACTGGCCAGAGCACTGCTGCTCGACAGAATGGACGGTCCGCCATTTCTTAACTTACTCATTTCAGTTCGGCTATACACCATTTTGTTCGGACGATTAGTCCATTGAGCTTGTGCTTACCTTGTTAACCTTTTCGACCTATCAGAACTCCCAAAGGTAGTGTTCCCGAACTGCCAAGGTTCGGCAGTAGCCTTGCTGGCTGTTCGGCAGAATGGCAATTTGAGACCCGACCATTTTAGCTCGATTGAGTCTCGGTTTGGTCGGCAATCATTCCAGAAACCATTAATCTAGTCTTGTAACCCATTTCGACCAGTCGTTAGCCCGAATCAATTAATCCCTGCTCTACCTTAGCTCGACAGCCCTTCTGACTATTCGGCAGACTTTCTGCTCGGCCAACTCTTAGCTCGGCAGGAGTCTTTAGCTCGGAAAATATTTAGCCCAGCACTCTGTCGCTCGGCAGTGCTCTGCTCGGCCAGCCCTTAGCCTGGCAGAATCGTTAGACCGACAGCCCTATGCTCGGCTGCCCGGCAAATCAAGAGATGCTTAAGACCCTCAGCTCGGCAGTAGGACCCTTCGGTCCAGAATGACCCTGAACCAACCATTAATTAATTTCCCGAACTGAGCCAGTCGGCCACTGTCCTCCGGACAGAAGGCCTTCGACCACGAGCTCGGCTAGCCGACCAATGGCAGTTCGGCCATGTCGGGTCCGGCAAGCTCGGCAGAACAGTATTAATTATGTGGAAGTTACAATAAAGCTTAGAAATAATGTTTCAAAGGCTATCTTTGGCAGATTTGAGGATTTAAAGTTAGTGGAAGGATCATTCCCACGATTAAGGTGAATCACTATATACCTTATTTACTCGTACGACTTTTAAACATGCTAATCATTTGTAAATATACGATTTATGCTATTGAGCATTCACTCTACTATGTTGTCTCTTCAAAAAAAAAAAGGAAAATAGCATGTACTCTTCTTTTATTACCATGGATTGGCTAAACAGGAAAGATGTTTTATAATTTAACGGCATGAACGGTGACACGGTAGCTCGCCGCCGGGGGCGGAGTCAGAAACCGGCGAGGAAGGGGAAATAAGGGATCAATAGACAGATTGATCACAGTGATATCACGACTCTGTATTTATGCTATCTGGGATAGCTCCCCAGGGATTACTGCTACCGTGAAGAGCAGCATGCGCTGAAGGACATTGAGAAGACCATAGACTTAACTTGGAAAATCATATACGAATGCAGGTTTTTGGGCTAATAAGCCCCCATATATTATGTTCAAAAAGAAGGAAAGATGGGTTTGATAACATTTGTTTATCCATGGAAACTTATAGCCTTGATATATTTTGATTCACTCTAGCTTTTAGCTTATGCGTTTTCTAAAACTCTTTTCAGGTATCGAGGAGGAATAGCTTGGAGCTTAGTCTTTTTATTACCCCCATTTTATTATATCTCTCTTCGATGTATCTCTTATTGTAGAGGCAGTTTATAAGCCTCCTTCTATTGTATCATTCCAAAAGCATTAATGAAATTATCACACTGGGTATTGTTCAGTGCTTCCGCTATATTATTGTTGTGAAATCCCTAAACTCATTGTTAGTAGGCCTTTACGAGTTTGCTCGTTGGCCGGTCACGGACCCCTTTAGGATCGGGTCGTGACAGTCGCTGTATACGAAGATGTCCTCAACTCCAATGTAGTTGGCAAGATGGAGTCCGGAGATCAGAGCTTCATATTCTGCCTCGTTGTTGGAGGCCAGATATTCAATAGATAAAGCATTTTCATGAATGACTCCCATTGAGGAGACAAGAACTACGCCTGCACTAGAGCCTTTGTTTTTCGAAGCGCTCTTAATATGCAACTTCTTTGTTTTCCCGTGGAATAACTGTCATGGTTCCGCCAGGTGCTGAGTACAAGTACCGGAGCATCGTGGAGGCAAAGCAGTAGACGAGGAGGCAATCAACTAATTCTGGTCACTGGCCGGAGACTCTATTTGAGTTTCTTGGGGGATGACCCTAGGAGAGAACTATGCGACAAAGTCGGCCAAGACCTGGGCTTTGATGGCCGTTCTGGGCTGATATTTGATGTCGAGGTTGGCCAACTCGACCACTTATTTTGAGATCCGGTTAGAGAGATCAGTCTTCCAGAGGACTACCTTTCGTGGATGCTCTGCCAACACCGTGATTGTATGCTGCTGAAAGTAGGAGAAGAGTTTCTTGGATGCAGAAACCAAAGCAAGAGCAAGTTTTTCAAGAGTCAAGTACCTAATTTAGGCAGGAAGCAGAATGGAGCTGATTGCATGCTGAGAGACGGCAAGATAGAAAAGAAGAGGCTCTAAATCCTTTGGCATAACTAGGACTGAAGGGCTGGAGATATATTGATTCAGCTGCTGGAGGGCATGGTCACATTTTTCTATCCACTTGTAGCTTCTCTGACTGGTCTTGATTTCCTGGAAGAACGGTCGGCAGAGATCAGATGACCGATTGATAAACCAGTTTAGGGCCGCTGCCATTCTAGTCAGCCGTTGAACCTCTTTGATGGTTGACAGAGGACGTAGATTGGATACTGCTGTGACCTAGGATGGATCTGCTTCTATCTCCTGGCTGGTAACCAGGTAGCCGAGATAATTGTCAGACCCAACACCGAAGGCACTCTTCTAGGCGTTGAGATGGAGCTTGTGCCTTTTGAGGATCTAGAAGACTTCCATGAGATTCCGGATATGATCAGTCGGAAGCTTACTTTTAATGACCATGTCATCGATATAGGCCTCCATGGTGTCTCTGATCTACCTGGAGAATATCCGTGAGACCATCCACTGATAGGTAGCTCTGGCATTTTTGAGGCCGAATGGCATAACTCTGTAGCAATAGACCCCCTTGGGAGTTATGAAGGCTGTCTTCTCTATATCTTCCTCCGCCATAAAGATCTGGTGATAGCCCCTATAGGTGTCCATAAATCTGAGCCTCTGGTGTCCGGTAGTGGCATCGACAAGCTGATCAATCATGTCTAAGGGGAAGCAATTCTTTGGATAGGCATCATTGAGATTAGTGTAGTTGACACAGACTCGCCATTTCCCGGACTTATTCTTGATGATGACGGTGTTGGCTAAACATGTGGGGTATTGGACCTCCCGTATGGCATATGCTTCGAGTATCTGGTCTACTTCATCGATGACTGCTTGTGTGTGTGTCGGAGAGGAACATCGGGGTCTATGGATGACGGGATGTCGGGAGTGATCAACGTTCAGTTGGTGATAGATGAATAATGAATCGACATCGTGCATCTCGTATGGAGTCTAGGCGAAGACCTTTATGTTTTCTTTGAGGAAACTTACCATCTCTTACTACTCCAGTTTGGAGAGTGAAGATTCGATGAAGAAGGACCGGCTGCCATCTTCATTGATTGGAACTGCAATGAGCTCCTCTACTACTTTATCAGTTACTGGAGCGCCGACATCTTCAAGGACCGGAGCGTATGGGACTTCCACCCATTGAACTTGTTTCATTTCTTTCTTCTCTCGAACGGCTGAGATGTAGCATTTTTTGGATGCTGACTTGTCTCCACAGACGTCTTCTTGTCGTCAAAAGGCTCCGATGAACTGGACAACTTGGTGGTAGGTGGATGCAATTGCCTACATGGAATGGATCCAGGTCTGGCCAATGATGGAATTGTAGGGACTTGGAACGTCTACAACAATGAACTCCATTCGACCGTCTTAGACCCAGCCCGGACTGGGAGGGTGATTTTGCTGAGCGGTCAGACAGGAGCTCCATTGAACCCGACCAGTGGGACACCGGCATGCTGCAAATTGTCAGCAGAAAGCTTGAGGGTTTGGAATAGGGAGAAGTACATTACCTCAGCTGAGCTTCCTTGATCGATGAGAATATGCCGGACGTTGGCGGGTTTGATACGAAGTGTGACCACTAGACCATCGTTGTGCGGCAGCTGGACTTGGTCAAGGTCCCTATCTGTGAACATAATAGACCACCCAGTCCGTTTGACAGAATATTTCCGCTTTGGAGCAGACCCGACCGTGAGCAATTTTTTGGGGCGGAGGCCTGGTCAAATTCTGTACGGAGGCGGGCAACAACTTCTTTGTTGAGGGGGGCCGTGGATCACATTGATCATTAGAACGACCTCTTCCAGTTGATCGAACTGCTCGGTAGTTTGAGCCAGCTCCTTGGTTTTCTGGTGGTCGATCCATCTGCCTAGATGACCATGTTGTATGAGATGCTCCAAATATAACTTGAAGGGTTTGCACCTGGTCATGAAGTGTCCCTGCTCCTTGTGATAAGTACATTGGATCCTTTTGTCCTTCGTCTTGCCGGTCATCCCTAGTTTATGGTCTGGCCAGGAAAAGAAGGGTTGGTTCTCGATATACTTCAAGACCAAGTAGATGGGTTCGGTGAATACCATGGTCTCAGTAATGAATTCGTGGGCCTTTTGAGCCTTCGGGCCCTTTTTGTGGCCAGTCTTGACAATGTTGACTTTCCTATGGCTACTTGATGGATGAGATGCTTGGAATTGCTGTCCCGGATGTTGGACTGCCCGCTCGGCAAGAAGGTCTTCCAATTGACAAAATTTCTCCACTTGGAGCATGAGATCGTCCATATCCTATGGAGGGTAAAGTGTGAGGTCGGTGAAGATCCGGCTGTTGCTTTCCAGACTGATCTTAAAAGAAGAAGAAGCCACTATTTGGTCGCAACCCTGGATCTTGTTGAAGAGTTCCCTGTACCTCTCTACATATTGCTGGAGGCTTTCTTCCGGACGCTTCCTGAGACTGAACCTCCTTTGTCTGTTTGCTGCTAGTGACGAATTGGGCCATAAAGGCCCATTTAAGGTCCCGGTAGCATGTAATACTATATGAAGGGAGATTGTTGAACCAAAGAGAATCGAGAGTGCCAAGCCTTGTCGAAAATACCTTGCACATAATGGCGTCGTCGGTTGTATAGAGAGAGATGATCTACTAGAAGTGGATGAGGTGAGTGTATGTGTAATAACCGTGCCCGGAAAAATAATAAAAAGATGGGAAAAAATTTTTTGTTTTAATTTTGGGAGTGAAATAAAATTAATAAAGTAGTAGTAAGCTAAAATGAATTAAAGGGATAATTAATTAATTAAAGTGGCTTGGGGTAAATTGAAGTGATTTAA
>NMUG010007978.1:0-11842 GCA_002855965.1 Monotropa hypopitys | reverse complement strand
CACAAAATGGTCATAAACGGCTAGTTTTGGATTGAGGCTTATAAATTGGACCCTTAGGGTCCTAGATTGTAGTGGAGACTATGCCCAAGCCTTGTTAACATATATGTCTCACTCTTTCTCTCTAAAACTCTTAGAAATCTCTATATCTCTCATTTCTCGCCTTGTATAGATTTTTCTAGTAGAGAGATTCAATCTTACACTTTGTATATTATTAGAGAGAGCTCAAATATTTATTGTAATCATCTTATTGAGCCTAGAGCTTTATTGTTACCTTGAGGAAGGGGTTGTCTTCCTCATATATTTGTTGTATCCTTGGAGCTTACATTGAAGTCAAGACTTGAAAAATCAAGCTTGCAAAGATTGAAGATCAAGATCATTGGAGTCAAGTTCAAGCCTTGGAGGAGACTTGGAACTTGCATTGAAGGTGGGAGCCGCCTTGAGGAAGTAGCTCATCAAAGAAGGTCCAAGCCGCCTTGTGAAGTGCTTAGCAAAGGAGGGAGCCTCCATTGAAGTAGCTCAAAGAAGAAGGTGGGAGCCGCCTTAGGAAGAAGCTCATCAAGGTTTGAGAAGCCTTTGGAAGTTGCTCACTTGTGTAAGGGTTTGACAACTACCCGAAAGTTGTAAAGGTAAAATTAGTAGAACTCTTACTTATTGGTAAGAGAAGTGGATGTAAAGTTAGGGACTTGGACAATCCCTAACTGAACCACTATAAAACCATTGTGTCACTTGCCTTTACTTCTTTACTTTTCTTTGCCCTTACATTTGAGCAATTAAATTATTTTTACTCTACTATTCATAGTGCTTGGAACTCTAAGATCCAAGTATCTTTATTAATCTAGTTATTTAGAACCACTTGAAAACCGGAAACCTCGACCTCTTGGGACTAGTCCCCCAAGAACCTGAGGTGTAACGAAAAGGATTCACTTGGTGCTTTAATTAGATTGATACTTGAACTTGTGATATACATCACTTTGAATAGTTAAGTCTTCCGCACTAATTTGCCTAAATTAGTCTTAAATTGAAAAGAAATTTTTATTTGGACATTTTAGTTAATAAACCAATTCACCCCCCCCCCTCTTGGTTGTCCATTGCATCGAGTAAATAGGAACCAACACTAGTATTCATTTCTATTCAATCTCTAAATCATCTTAATGCATATTCATATCATTTCAAGGATTTTTAGACAATTATATGTTCATGCATCTTTCAATATCAATTCTTCAAAAACCAATTCATTTGACTTAATGCAATTCAATTATTCTTCATAATTTAGCATGCATATTTTAATACAATCTTTCATATTCATAATTTGTTTCTATTTCATAGGTAATTTCTTTACTGTCTTTTATACATCATCTTGTGGCAAATCAATTTCTCCTTTTAATATGCTATTTGTACAAGACACGTGACTCTAAATAACTTACATGACATATGGGGCAATTAATGGAGACATGAGCACATAATGGAAGTCAGGGATAAAAGAGATAAATCTCTAATCAAGCATATGAAGCAAAAGATATTTATGGGGATATCAGCAAAACATGTGTACCACACACTCTCTATCAGTAGGAAAAACCAGGATGCTCAGTATTGACAGGATGCTCATTTCAAAAGCTCTGGTTATTCTTCTTGGTGGAGATAATGGATGATCTGCACGATCCATATTGCTACCTATTTAATCAAAACTCAATTAGGATTAGTAAATAAGGAGAAATCCTTAGGGATTATGGCGACATATGGACTTTCTTTTCAAGTTACGATTCAAAACATGTCGTTCGACATATAGTCTTGGGACAACATTTCAAATCGTAAATCTTGGCTTAAAAATGATGATAAATCCGTAGCTTAATCCGACCATTTGTCCCTAAGGATATTGACTTTTTTTACAAAAAAATGTTTTTGACTGAAAATTAACAAAATGCAAATAAGGACTCCCTTCAGCATGACATGTTTCCTAATAGACAATAGCAGGGTTTTGGATTTTGACTATTTTACAGGCTTTTATATATGCAACATGTGAATTTTGGGCTGAAAGAGTTATTGGTTCCCAAATCTTCAAACCTCCACCCTCTGAGGGTAACCATCTTCAAGTCGGTGATTTGGTTGGAGTACCCTATTTTACCCACGGACTTTTAGGGTCACGTAGAGTATTGTTAGGCCCCCGGAGGGTTGATAAGTGACACATCTATTTGGGGCGGTAATGACCTCCACCTAAAACAAAAGATGATAGAAATGATGTATGGAAAACATATTTTTACAGTATATGTAAGCATAAATAAGCAATAAATGTTTCAACGCAGTGATTTTTTTTCCAGTGGAAATTTTTAGTGAAGTGCCACTCTGTTATGTTCCTAAAAAGAATAAACACAATAAACATCAGTAATATTGGCCGAGAGATGATTGATTTTGAGTTTGAAAAAATTTTATTTTTAAAAATTTTTGGAATCCGAAATCCTCTTTGATAGTCCCCACCGGAATCGCCAGTTGTCGCGCCTGAAATTTTTTTTGTCCCCTTCTTCATCCCCACATGGAGGGTGCGTCCCAGAGACGTACTATATCTTTTCTTAGATTAGTTGCGACGTATTTAGGAAATGAAAATTGATGGCTGAACTTTACCGAATTTTAAAATATTCAGACTTAACAACGGTTTTGCATTTTCCGAGACAATATGCATCATATTATTAATTTGTTTTTCAAAATCGCCACTCGGCATAGAATTACGGTGCGCCAAGTCAACAGTTTTTGTTGGAAAGGTGTCTGCGTAACCAGAAATTGGATTCGGGGATTAAATTATAAATGAGGAAGGTGTTAGACACTCTACTCGCCCTTTCGGTACTTCATTTCCAAAAACAAATTTCTTTTTAACTAAAATCAATAATTTCTTGGCCAAGAGAAATAATATATATTACTGATGCCATGAATGAATTGAATGTGTTTTTATTTTTGACTCCTTTTTGTATTTTTTGACGGACAGTATTTCGGCCATGTTTGATTTTTGGCGAAAGAATTTAAAGAAAGAATTGAATTTTATTCTTTTTGGTTGCTTTTATGTTTTGCAGTCAGACAAGACTTCGACTTTGTTTATAAAATAATATTTTTATTTTTGATTTAGAAATCCCAAAAGCATCGAGTGACCCGGAATAATCCGGCTCATAAGACATTGTTTTGATCCAAATCGGTCGGCTACTACAAGCTTTCACCGAACGACTCGAATCGAGGAATTTATTTTTGATTTTAAAGTGTTTTTGATATTTTTCAGTCGGACAGAGCTTCGACTATGTTTTAAAAAATGTTATGTTTTTTTTGAAAATTCCAAAAGAGCATCGAGTGATCCGGAATGACCCGACTCACAAGGCATTCTTTTGATCCAGATCGGTTGGCTACTTCAAGTTTTCACCTAACAACCCGAATCGAGGAATTTGATTTTTTGTTTTTAAAGTATTTTTGATATTTTGGAAAAGGGAGAGGGAGTTATTTTCTTGCGTTTCAGAAAATCTCAAAAAAGAATCAAATGACCCGGTGTGACCCGATTCACAAGGCATTCTTTTGATCCAAGTCGGTCGGCTACTACAAGTTTCACCTAACGACTCAGATCGAGGAATTTGTTTTTTGATTTTAAAAGTGTTTTTGGGAGGCAAAATGGAACGCCGAAGAGAGAGAGAGAGACTATATATATTATATGCAATAATAGGTATATGTATATATATACAAAGATGTAAGGTATCATATATATAAACTGAGCTGGTATATTCCGAGCTAGACAATAATATGTATTATATAACATACCGGCAAGGCCGGGTTATTGAAATGAAAATAAAAGCGATAAATGTGAATTTTATTTTTCTTTACAAGTTTCAATTGATGATTTATTGGCTTGTCGCTAAAGACGTACGGCAGCCAAAAATTAATTAAGTAATTTGTGTAAGTAAGAGTTTTGTCATATTCAAAAAATGATTTTTCAAAGGCTCAATATTTGACTGAACACCTGATAGGCATAGCCGTACGCCAGGCCGATATATCATTTATTTGAACTTTGAAGAATCAAACTTTGAATAAAGAATGACATATAAGCTAATTTTTATGTTTTTGTATTTTCTGGTGGATAAACAAATGTATTCATGTTTTTCTCATTTATGACATCAGAGTAGGTTTAGTCAAAATGAAACTTTTGACGCAGCAAACTTACTTTTCTTCGTCATCCTAACGCAGGAGAAAAACTTTTGACGAAGAAAAGACAAGGTATGAGAGAGAGAGAGAGATGAAGCAATCGACGAAGAAAATGAGAAAGAATGAGAGATTGCAGTGTATTTTTAAAGAGAGACGAAGCAATCAAGGTTATGACGACTGGAAAAAACGAGCTCATACAGCAACAAAGGGTATTTTAGGTAAAAATATGGCAAACGAGACCTTAACAGGTACCCAAACAAATGATTTGGGATTTGAATCGAAATGGGCTTATTTTATGGACCGGTCCAAAAGAACCCCAAAAATAAATTGTTTTAAAATTGTTTTAATAAACGGGTTTTAAATATATTAAAATAGTTTTTAAAAAGTATATTGAAATATTTTTTACAAAATATATTAAAATAGTATTAAAAATATTTGTAAAACAGTTTGTTTTGTAACAATTATTTTGTAAAAATATTAAAACAATTTATTACAACAGATTTTAAAAACACGAGTATTAACACTTCCCTATTAGGCATGAGTATTAAGGTAAATTATCTTCCTTATTTTGTTCTTGGGGGTGATTAACACAAGCTTATTTTAAATAGGGACGAAGACAAAAAAATAGTGTACCCTATCATCATTGAGGGACTTTATCCTCTCATCAACCAGCAGCATGAGAGGAGAGTAAATTTGGGTCTTTTCAAACGGTATTTAGATACGTGACCTCGCCTGTACATTTAACACACAAGATGATCTTTGGTCGATGCCAGAATTCAAGTCCGAACAAAGATTGAAATTAATCAACCATGGTATACTATCACTTGGGATGTACCCATGGATGTTATAGGGACTAAGACAAGAATGAAATCTCGGAGGATTAAACCTAAGAAAAAGTTGATTAATTTCTTGAATTAGTTATTCTTCTGGAAGACGACTAAAAAATAATGACAAATAATTTTTTTTATAATTATTAATTTTATTTTCATTCCAATCACTCCTGACTTCCGTTCACTTTTGAAATTACGGCGAGTTCTCCCGCAAGTGAAGTGTAAAACTAAACTACCAACAGTATTGTCAGCATTCGCGTACAAGTCATGTCGTCGTATAAGCACAGTTGAGTCCTAGGGTTATATTTCTTCCCCACTCCGCCGTGAATTTCTACTGAATCTCCAATAGCAGGTATCTCTAATTTTCTCTGTCTTCATGTATATTTATAAATAGAATAGATAATGGGAGTATATGCATTCCTATATGCTACTAAATGCAATTCATTGACTTTCTTTCTTATGTAAGTAGCAGACATGGGTGGGTCTGATCTCTTGGGGATTGGAAAGACAATTCTTCTACTGCAGTTGATTCCAGGGATTCTGGGTTGGGGAAAGGGTGGACATTATACTATATGCAAGATTGCCCAGGTAAATTTGCAAGATTGTTGATAAGTGGTGTGATTTTAGTTTAGTTTATTAGCTCTTACCACGAATCACACTAGCAATTTGGATCACACAGTAGACGTGTGACGTCGGATTGTATTTCAAATCCCATGTAAATGCATTTCTTGCACGTGAGGTCGATTTTTGAAGGGATTACATATCCCTTAGATAAGTAATCTTACAAAATGTTGGGTATGGTTCAATGTGGTATTTTTGATCCCATCTCAATTAATCCAGTGAGATTACTAATTTGGTCAATCGAACATGGGCTTGAGGGTGATATTCCATATCCTATGTTGAAGAGATACCAAAACTGGTCTTTGAAAACCAGGAATTATGATTTGTTTTGGTCAACAGTTTTCTGGACTTCTTGCATTCCACAAACTATACACTAGGTGCAAGGGGTGCATTCTGTCGATGACAGAGAACTGTGGAGCAGAATAGAGTTGTTCGGTTATCTACTCGCATAAAACTTGTAAGTACTAGAAGGGGCTTTTGTACGTCACGTTTTACTTCAAAAAGTTCAGAGGTCCGATATATTCTCAACCTGATGGTATTTACTCTACAAGAATCTATTTTCAGTCAATCATTTGCAGGTCCCTGATCACAAGAGTACAATCAAATTTGGAAACCACATTTAGGATGTTGTCAGTCAATGGTTTTTTCTTTTCAGGCATGCTTGCTTGTGTTTTGGGGTTAGAATAACCAATTTCTCACTGTTTTAAGTAATTACGATTTGTGTCCTTTATTTTGCACTACGATTTCTATGTGAACTATCCAAATGAACTATTTGTTCAAAGTCCACATCACTTACTACTTAAGTGAAATATAATGGGGCATCTTCGAGATTTGTCCCACATTAATTAATTATTACCTTCAAAATTAGTATATGAGCGTAGACGACTTCTCCAATAATTGTAAATTTGTTTTGAGTTGTATGCTTTAACACGGCGTATGCTCATTACTGGAATTGGAAGGGGTTCCTTATATGCTTTATTCAACCATCAAGAGATACGTAATGGCATGCTTATTTATAGTTTCTCTAAAGTCAACAACAACCGAACATTTTTTATTGCATTTACTGGGTATTTTAGGGACATCTTTCTGAAGAAGCTTCAGCTGCTGTGAAAGAATTACTTCCTCGTTCTGCTGAAGGTGATCTTGCTTCTGTTTGCTCCTGGGCTGATGAGATTCGGTTCCACTACCACTGGAGTGGACCTTTACACTATATTGACACTCCTGATTTCAGGTGTAATTATAACTACAGCAGTAAGTCAGATTATCACTTTGTTTCCTTTATTTATTGCCCTCTTCAACACGGAACTTTTTACACATTTGGGCTATATTACATGGACTCTTCTGACAATATGAACCTGTGTTGGACACTAGGTATCGGAACAAACTTCCTCCTGATTGTTCTAGTATTTGAGGACAGAAATATGGGATTTGCGTATACTATTTTTGTGACACCCAACTATAGATAACCATGATCCAACGAGAGGAGGCCGAATTAAACGTTGGGATTTGACCATCGAATGATTGTCATGTCAACTGGGAGTCCCTGAGAGACGTCCGGGTTAGTTGACGGGTCCCACATCGTTTAGTGAATGTAAGTTGTGTGCTATAAATAATAGATCTTGAATCTACCTTGCACAAAGTCTTTTAAATTTGTGTGGGCACCAAAGTCCATTAGAACTTCGCAGTTAATCGTGCTTGTCCTGAAGTAGTCTAAAAATGGGTGATGCCTGAAAAGTTTATTGGGATTTGACAGTCAAAGCGAACAATATTGTACAGGGAGGGAGCATGTCATTCCATATGGTATCAGAGCCTGTACAAACCGGAATTGTGGAATTTGGAGGAGAATTTTGACCGCACATGAGGACGTGTGTTTCTAAGTGAAGGAGATTGTGACACATCAGCTATAGATGGACATGATTCAACGGACGGAGGCTGAATTAAACGTTGAGATCTAACAATCGAATGGTTGTGGTGTCAACTGGGAGTCCCTGTAGAACGTTCGGGTCGGTGAACGGGTCCTGCATCATTTGGAGGATGTAAATTGTGTGCTATAAACAAAGCCCATTGAAGCTTTACAGTTAAACGTGTTTGTCCTGAAATAGTCCAATGATGGGTGACCTATTGAGAAGTCTACTGGGATTTGACGGTCAAAACATACAATGGGTCCTTACAGTTTTAGTTGGGCATTCATATAGCAACAATTTTGTAATTCAAATTTACCTTGAATGGGCATAGAAATCCTACACAATGCATCAAATGCCCTTAGGTAAGAAGTAAATTTCCATTTATCCTATACAATAAGAGAAGTAACTCTGGAATATGAAAATTTTGGCATGTCCCCGCATCCTTGAAATGAAACCCGGATGGTTCAGACACTTAACGTAGTGTTTGGGGGAAGAAATTCTATATAAGGGTTGCTGTGTATGATCCGATTATTATGCTTTTCACACTGTGCTAAAAAGACCTATCTTTTTCACCTTCTTATAGGGGACTGCCATGACACCGCTGGACATAAAAATATGTGTGTCACTGGAGCAATTTTCAACTATACTATGCAACTTATGTCTGCCTATAGTGACTCCAATACAAAACACAAATGTAAGCCCACTGTTTTACTGGGTCTTCATCATGGCTGAAATTGCGGTACTCATTTCTCTCTCTTCGACAGACAACTTGACTGAGGCACTTATGTTTTTATCGCATTTCATTGGGGATATCCATCAGGTGTTCTCTCCCTTCTACTTCTGAGGTTCAATCTGTAAAAAAAAGTTTAAAATTTGACTTTAATCCTGTTTATCTTTCTTTCTGATATTGTAAATTGGGACTGCTCATGATTTTTAGGATGGGCACGTATAACACCCAGATGGTACCCATTAATGGGTGTCTGGAAAGGGGAATAACGAGGACAAACCTAACATTTGGTAATAATACACAAAGTGACTGTGCTCAGACTTGAAGCCAAGACCTTAAGGTTATTGGGTTGGATGAGCACATATTTATCCCTCTAAATACTTTTTGTGGGCTGTCTTTCCCATTGATCTCTGATTTTCTTGTGTGTGTTAATTGGGTGGTAATATGAAGTCCTATTGCCAGTTTATTTGAGAAATGTCTTTTTTTCATTCAAATCATTTTAAGTTCTTGCTTCTTATGCTCTCCCAGCATTGTGTAATGCTACATACACTCTTATTTACCCTGTCAAACTATGGATAATTACAGTGTTGTAGAGCTATGGCTAAGCCGTTCGTTGGCATCCATGTTTCAGGACATACTACAGAACGTTGTGTAGTAAAGTATCAACGTATAGATGCATGAAAATTTAGCTTTATTTAGTATATGGATGAAGCTACTGATTTTTTTTTCATCTACACCTTAAAGTCAGCTTTTGTTCGCCTAAATCCAAAGGTTATGAATTCATTCCTAAAAATTGCTTTGAAAAAAAAATGAACTAGAGAAATGCACATTTACTTTTGAATTCTTGATATGTGATGACAGCCTCTTCATGTTGGTTTCACTGGAGATGAAGGTGGGAACACTATCACAGTCCATTGGTATAGGAGGAAGACCAATTTACACCATGTAGGTATTTACTATTTGTTTGTCCTCGCAGATTTTTCTTTTTGCTTATTGATTACTGTTATGGGTTTTATTACTATTTCATTTTTTTCCTTTGGAAGTTAAATCTTGTAGGAACATCATGCTTATCGCAAACAAACTCATCAGCTGGATCTTTATTTGTACTTATTTATTCAAATTGAAAGGGGTAGGGGGACTGAGATCATTTATATTAGTCCTATTCATTTGTTTTTCTCATGCCAGGTATGGGATACTATGATCATTGAATCTGCTGTGAAGACATTTTATGGTTCAGATCTTTCAATGATGATACAAGCTATTCAGATGAATATTACGGTAGGCTGTAGTTGCATTGTGAATAATTCTCAACATATTGGCATGATTACCGATGTACAACAGATGGCATTCCTGTATATAGTAGCATCACTGCATCACAAGGGGAACCTAGGGGCTTCAGATACCATACACCGAATTTATGTGTCGACTGTGAGTACCAAAACTAGAAGTCTTCTATGTATCTTTATGAATTTACTATCAACCGCAGCAATGAATGCCTCAAAACTATATTCATCACAATAAGATTAAAACACCTCAAAATCTGAGAGCTTGTTTCCATCTCCAACCCAAACACTGACCCAATATTCACATGACCAATATAGATAGAGAATCTAAAAAATATATAGAGAAAACCTGGGGTCGAAGACATTCCTCAAACACCTAGTATGCATTTAAATTGAAAATTCAACACACAAGTTATATCCCTTTTAACCCAACACCCACAAGAGTAGTTCGGTTGACTGAAGAATCAAGTGTTCAATGATTCTGATGCAGAATAGTCTTGGAAGACTTCTGTCAAATACATCCAATGCAATGTCTTTAGAAACGGGTTCCCTTGCCTCAATTCGAAATTTTGCAAGAGGTATGATTTTGAGCTTTTCGGAATTCATTGTCGGTAACATTGTGAATGTGTGGGGAGTACTCTCTCTGATTTTTCCTCTCTATATTATCGAGTTTTCTCTGAATTTTTGAGGTGAGTATTGTGGTAACCCAGAGTTTGCATCCGAGAAGGCAACGGCTGCTTGGTTTTGAGCATAGTTATTTGGGGCGCAACGAGGCGCAAAGGTCTGCTGGGGTCTAGGCGCGAGGCGCAAGGCGAGGCGCGCGCCTTATCGAAGTGAGGCGCAATAATGAATAAAAAAACAAAAAAATAGTATACAACAATATTTGTAATTATAAATACCAAGACAATAAGTAATATGACAAATTAAACAAAAGCACAAATGTTAAATGTCGAAATATGAATAAAACAAACAACCACATTCGTACCTCATCAAAAACTAGTCATCGTACTCATCAAAATCAACATTGGTTAAATCTACATCGTCTTCTTCTTCTTCATCAACTGACTTATATCCCTCTGCATCCTCCGCATCCTCTTCTTCTTCTGTATCCTCTTCAGAATGCACATCTTCATCAACCAAATGAACTGCATGTGAACTTGTCCCTGTTAGCCGGATCAACCAAATCCGCATATTTCCATGTCGGATCCTTATTTGGTCCTTCGTTTGCCATTCTTTAAACCTATTCACACACAATAACCAAATCAATATAGACAACGATGACAGCCGAGACATACAGTAGAGGGAGGGAGATACAAAGATCGTGAGAGACAAAAGTAGAGGGAGATACAAAGATCGTGAGAGACAACAGAGACATACAGAGAGATGAGAGATGAGAGACAGAGAGACAACCGTAGAGGGAGGGAGATACAGAGATCATGAGAGAGAGAGAGAGTACCTTGCGTGAGGGAGGGAGCAACGTGAGGGAGGGAGCAGCGTGAGAGACAGAGAGCAGTGTGAGAGGCAGAGAGCAGCGTGAGAGACGGAGAGATGCAGAAACGATACAAGTTAGCTTTAGGGTTTTCTTAAAACACAAGAGGCGCGCGCCTCTCGCCTGAGCTGCGCCTTGCGCCTCAACCGCGCCTCTTGAGCGCCTCTTGAGCGCCTCTTCGAAGTCGCCTCGCCCCAGCCCAGTCGGGGCCCTGGGACCGCGCCTCACTGCGCCTC
Organism: Monotropa hypopitys; assembly: GCA_002855965.1. NCBI lineage: Eukaryota > Viridiplantae > Streptophyta > Magnoliopsida > Ericales > Ericaceae > Monotropa > Monotropa hypopitys. The sequence goes on along the minus strand of NMUG010007978.1, from coordinate 585 downwards.
GCGCCTAGGCGCGCCTCTGATAACTATGGTTTTGAGGTTTCCAATCCTTTTTTTTCAGGAGTTGATTCCTAGGGTTATTTGGGGTTAACAGGAAATTAAGTTCTTGACACATGGGAGAATTCGATTGTTCATGCGGGGAGTCGGCACAGAGAGTCAGTATAGAGACATCTGAAGCCGTACCTGGAGTTTGTAAAATCTTTGAACATATTTTAAAATATTTTTGCAATACAAGAGAAATCTTCACTTTATTTAGATGCAATTCCAGATTCTGAACGTAATCCTAAAAATGCTGTTTTTGTCCTAAATAACTTTCTCTATCATTACTGGCACTCGTTCAGAACTTTGTTCGTTTGCTTGCTCACACTTCTCTTTTTTTTGGTTGGTGTTGGGGGCCGAACTAAAGAGAGGCCGGAGCCACGACCTCCTCCGGAGGAGGATCGCAACGCAAGCCAGCTATCAGGAGGCCGAGCAGTTAAGAGTCGACGACAGGAGCTCCCTTGGACTTGTTCCGGCACCGGAGCCTCACAGCCCAGGGATGGTTCCCAGTCGATGATACAGCAAGCCGAGGTCATGCGACCGAGCAGA
>NMUG010007977.1:0-11843 GCA_002855965.1 Monotropa hypopitys | reverse complement strand
ACTCGCTTTATGCTTATGCGTTTTCTAAAACTCTTTTTCATGTACCGATGAGGACTAGCGGGGAGCTTATGCTTCTCTTATGCTCTTATTATATCTCTCCTTTTGATGTAGAGCCAGTTTATGAGCCTCCTTTGTTGTATCATTTCAGGAATATTTATGAGATTAATGAAGTTTATCACACTGGGTTTTTTTAAGCGCTTCCGCTATCATTATGTTGTGAAATCTCTAAACTCATTGTTAGCAGGCCTTTGCGAGCTTGCTCGTTGCTTGGTCATAGATCCCTTTTAGGGTCGGCTCGTGACAGGAATACCTAGTACTCTATTGACATCGTCAATGTGGAGGATATTGTGATTTATAACTTAATTCCTTAATTTTTATCAAGTTGAGCATTTTCGAAAATGATTGGGAATTGGTTATTTATCTCCTTTGATCTCGTCAAATTCGAGTATTTTGGAAAAATGTCACAAGTTGAATTTGAAGAAAAAAAGAATGATTTGAGTCAAATGGTTTTTAGAACTGAAAAGAGATTTTCATGCATGCATATTTCTCAGTCCTTGCCCTAGCACACATGCACCCAATTTTAAAGATATTTAGATATAGATTTCTCTACTAGGCTTTAGCCTAACACTCTTTTTTAGGTACTGGATCATTTCTTTGGGTTGAAGTTGCTCATTCCTGATTCTCTTGCCTGACATTGGAGCATGTCACTGTAGTAGTTGATATATTATTTTCTCTCATTTATTGTACTTTCTTTTAGTAGTTGATATATTATTTTCTCTCATTTATTGTACTTTCTTTCTTATTTCCCAGGTGTAAAATGTAAATGTTTTGTAAATTAGATCCATGATAATGAATATGGATGTGTTCAATGTATTTCTTTCATTCGTTATGTGTTTATGGGAAATAAATATGGATGACAGTTATTTTATCTCATTTCTTATGTTTTTATATTCATTAAAAAAATGGTTTGAAAATCCGGACCGTTACAATTAAGGCTGTCGAAACAGTCACATATCGATATGTGTCTTTGACACATATCTATGTGGCCCTACTGCCCAATCTAGGGAGAACATCATCAACTCACATTTCGATATGTGACAGTCATGCATTTCGATATGAACACCCAATTACATATCGAAATACAATCGATATGTGCATTTCTTGCATGCGAATAGAACACTCACATTTCGATATATGTTCAATCACATATCAAAATGTGACACACGACAGGCCATCCGATATGGGTGCATATCGAAATGTTGCAATGAGAGGGGAGGACCACATATCGAAATAACAAAAAAAAGGGGGGGGAGAACACCTACTGACCACATTTCGAAATGTGGTCAACCCTGAAGCAAATGACACTGCCCTATTTAGATATGTAACAGGAGGGGAAAATGGATTAAACCCATTTCGATATGTCATCATAAAGGGGGAAAAACATCTCAGGCCTACCGAAATGTTGTTTATTGGCGCCAACGCTCACATATGGTCATATAAACATCCATTCACTCTCTCTCTCTCTCTCTCTTCTCTTGTTCTCCATCTTGTCTCTATTATATATATCTAGGCAATATATACGTATATACTTCTGTATATATAAATGTGTATATATACATAAATAATTGATTACACTCATACTGCTGTTTTTTGAAATATATCTTTATTACATTTCACATCATTTTTTGAATTCTATGTGTGGGTCTTACATATAATACATATAAGCCACTTAAATTTTTAGTCATTGGATCAAACCAATGACCCAGATTGAATGTTTCCCCATTCTATTATATATTAATATATTAATATTATATTATATCCCCGCCCCATTATATTATATACTAATTCTAACTTTAATTTTCTCTTTCTCTCACATCTATCATATTTTTCAATACCTATTTTATTTTATATGATAGCTTTATAATTATTGTGCATTGTTTTTTATTTTAATATTTTGAAAATTAGTATGTTCTCAATTTTTTATTTACTTAATTTTTTGTGCACAAGTTTTTTCAAAGTGCCGAAGGCACATGTTCATGAGTCAAGTGTCGAAGACACGAGTCAAGTGCCATACACACAAACAATGCACTAATCATTTTTGTATTCTCTTTGTACTTTATTTTTATAGTGCCTTCAGACATGCGAGTAGATGACATTTCTGAGCAGTTCCCCTCACTTCCGTATCAATGATCTCTTTGCAAAAAGCAGGGAGGGCAAAATTCTTGGGTAGCAGAGAGTGATCTCTTTGCAAAAAGCTGGGCCCTCCCAGCTTATCCAGGGAATCGCAAGGAACACCGGGAGCTAGTCGACGGGCCAATCTTTCGAGGAACCACTCAACAAGTGACATACTCCTATATATTTTTGTATTCGACGTATTCCCGTTGTATATTCCTTGAACGGGTTGTATTTTGTATCAAGTGTCAAATGTTTCATGTATTCAAGTCCGGCCATATTATGTATTCAGACTCGGACATTTCAATGTATTCAGTTCCGAGAAGATGTGCTCTATGTTAGGCATTTCATGTATTCAATCCTAACGTAGCACCGGGTTTTTATTGTATTCAGTCTCAAGGCACATGTGTATTCAATGACGGGGTTTCATGTATTCAACCTGTTCGTGATTGTATTCAAGCGTCGAGCATTTTATGTATTCAAGTCTGTATGCCTTGTATTCTTCATGGCAAGGTTTCATGTATTCAACATGTCCATTGATGAGTTGGATGTGTATTCATTGTATTCAAAAAAAGGAAATAACAAATTTATTCAATTCACAAACGAGCTAGATGTGAGAAGTATTCTTGAGACAGTCTAGCTAGTAAAGAGTGTGATGGTCGGTTTGTATACATTGTGAGGTGAGTTCATAGGGTTATTTTACCCTAGGGTTGTTGGTCATGTATTTGGGTAGATGGTGGTACCTCCCCTTTGGATGGATCTTGAGGACTTGTATGTTGATTCGTAATGTATTTGAGGACGTGTGTTGCATTCATGATTGTAGTCGTGATTGGGTTTAGATATTTGAGGTTATGACTTTATATCATGCGATGCGGATTCATTTTCTATCCTTGGCACGTTTTGCATATGGACACTTGGGCACACACACACACCATATGCATGGATGGTAGTAGTTAGGGGTTTTCTCACTGAGCACGTGGATTGCTCAGATCCTCCCCCCTTCCCCCAGTTTTTGTGTTGCAGGGGCTCGTAAGTGAGACTTGCTAGGATTTCCTTTGGTCAGCTGCTGGATTTCTTGTGGTAGTTATCACCTCCCTGTATATGTAGTTTTTCATTATTTTTAGTAAAAAGGTTGTACTTGATATATCGTGTCTTTTATTTCTTTTACCCTTTGTATCTTTGTACATTATGGCAATCCAGTTCATCTCATAGTGTTGGAAATAGAGATTATTTGCCTTAATTAGGTTAGATTATTAGCCTTAATTAGGATTTTTATTTTTTATTATGTTGACCAAATCCTTTCCTTGTAAATTAATTTGATTGATTTGATTGATTGTATTTCCACATGAGAATGTTCTCCTCTTGTATGAATTAGGACCCATTGTACATTGTTTTGACACATCAATACAATAATTCTATATTGTTTTCATAGTATTCCATTGGGTTCGTTTGTTTATTATTATGGGTTATGTCATGGTTGGTGAGTAATTATCAATATTTCAAAGAAAATGGTTTAAAAATCCGTGGCGTGACAACTTGGTATCAGAGCTTTGGTTTGAATACCTTGAAACCTTTGGGGAGACACTTAGTCTCTATGGGTTGCATTTGCATTGCATTGCATTGAATTGTGGTTATGTATAAGTGTGCATATCGTGCACCCTCATTGCATCATAATAGTGTGTTTTGGGAGTATGATGCATATTTTGGTTCTCCTCTATGGATGTTGAGTTTCTCCATGCCATCAGAGTTGAGTATCTTTTATGAGTAATGGTTTATCCCCCTCCTTGAGGCGTTTGTGGCTAGTGTTGTATTAGTTTATGTGTCTATTGTGCATAGTTCGGTTTCTCTCTTTTGCAAGGTAGCTTGATGGTTGCCAGGCATATTGCGGGTCCAGGTGGGGCTAACCGAGGCAAAGGTCGTCGGGGTGTCCCCTTAGAAAGTCCAGAGTCAATTTGCTAAGGAGTTAGCAGATGTTATTGTTGAGGTCAATCTTGGGGTAGGTACTTCTAGGGATGGTGGTAGAAGCCAGATCGTTAAGGCAATGAAGGAGTTTCGTAGTATGAACCCTCCTCAATTTAATGGTGAGGGTGATCCCATTGAGGTCAATCATTGGCTTCCCGGAGTTCGTAAGATCCTCGACACCCTGGGAATCTCGGAGAATGGTATGAGGATATCTTTTGCCGTTTGTCAGCTCGTTAAGGAAGCCAACGAATGGTGGAGTTCTATTGTTGAGGCAAGGAGAGATGCGAGAAGGACCACAAGACAGGGTGAACAATCATTGAATGTCAACCCCTTGGAGGGTATGACTTGGGATCAATTTGAGTCTATCTTCGAGGGTCAATATTTTCCAGAAACATATCGTGAGACGCTAAAGGAGCAATTTGAGAAGTTGGAGCAATGTGACATGTCGGTGTCCAAATATGCGATCAAATTCCAAGCGATGTATCGTTTTGCACCTGATTTAGTGAGTTCAGAGGAGAGAAAGTGTCGACGATTCGAGAAAGGTCTTCGTCCTTCCGTCAAGATGTTAGTTGTGAGCCAACGAATCCATGATTTTTTCATCATTGTGGAGTGTGCTAGGGTGATAGAACCTAGCGAGGAACTAGTGAAGGCTTCTAAGGAAGTGAAAGTTTGAGACCCACATCGCCAACCGACGACCACTAGTTCTTCTTCAGGCAGTTTTGGCAAAAAGAGGAGCAAGGATAACTCTTATTATTCGTATGAATCCCTTGGATCAGTACCATCTCTGGTGCAAAATGACCAAGTGTTGTCTCCATTGGGGGCCAAGTCATCTGTCACAAGTGGAATTAGCCAGGCCATTACCGTTCTGAGTGTCCTTCCAACACTTGTTTCCATTGTGGACAATCGGGGCACATATTGAGGCATTGCCCACATAGTATGGATACTCGTGAAGGGTCAGAGCCAGTTCATCAACCTGGCATTAGACAGGACAGTCTCTAGCCACGAGTCCTGCAGCAGCAGTCTATTTCCCGTGGGCATTCTTCGAGCAGAGGTTCTCGATTCAGTCGTGGTGCAACCTCAACCACTCCTATTTAGGTTTCAACTCAGCAGGAGGGATACACTGGGAGTTCCATTATAGGGGAACAAATGTACACATAAAAATGTAGACCTCTTTCACATTCTTTCATTATTCGTGGTAAATCAAATGTACACCTTTTTTCTTGTAGAATACGTGTATGCCTCTTAAAGTGAATATGTAGCAAGTCTTTGGCACATAAAAAGCTCAACGCTAGACAAGGGGAACTAATTTCCTGTTATTTCCACCATGCAGCATTATAGAGAAACAACATTACCAACATGGTGTTGAATACAAGTATGTTTACCTCGATGCAACGCAATAGGTACGTCATCATAAACAGGAGGACACGAGGAAGTAGGAAAATCTAACGTAGAAGATGAAGAAACAACATAATATTTCGAGATCGTTGGTATAACTGGAGAGCCGAGAGTGGCATGAAATACTGCACGAGGAGTAAGAGAGGAAGGGGAAAACTCTCCCTCGCGTAGCGACAACATATGAGATCGAAAGATAGCTCTTGGCCAGAAGTAAAAAAATGGTGTCGATTCAAAAAAGGTGTCTCATTCACTGACGAAGTAACGAGACTCGAGATAGTAACAACGGTATCTTCTTTCAGTATAGCGTATCAAGGAAAAACACACTTATGAGCCTGGGAGGCAACTTACGACAACCAGGATCCAAAGCGTGCACCAACGCAACACAACCAAATGAGTGAGAGGAAATGGGGAGGAGATAGGATATAAGAAGGAAAAAGGAGACTTGTGATTGAGTACCACAGATGACATAGGATTAATAAGGTAATAAGCCGTTAGAACAGCATAACTCCAAAACTGTTTAAGGATGTGCATGTGAGATAACAAGGTGCGGACAACATCTAACAAATGGTGATTCTTGCGTCCAGCAACACCATTCGGCTGGGATGTGCCAGCACAACTCGTCTGGTGAATAATTCCTCGATCAACACAGAAACAACCAACAGATTGCAGATATTCCAAAGCATTATCAGAACGAATAATCTTAATCATCATGTCAAATTTGGCATAGATCTCATTATCAAATGTTGCAAGAACGTATAGAAGCTCGTATATCTGTTCGAACAAAAATAACCAAGATCCGCGAGAGTATTCATCAAAAAATACAACAAAATATTGACACACATTAATATTAGGAATATGAGAACCCCAGATGTCCATATGGACTACACCAAAAGACTCTCTTTGACAACCATGCATGCTAGTACTCGGAAAAGAACTATGATGATGCTTTCCTAACTTACAAGCTTCGCACTCTAGACTAGACATACGACTCAAAGTTGGAATAGCTAACTTAAGCTTGTCCAAAGAGGGATGACCGAATCTGCAATGCCAATGAAGAGAGATCATAGCACTCAAAATTAATGAAGTGACAAGGAAAGTACAATCTGCAAAAAGATAATAGAGACCATCATTCTCATGCCCTAAACAAATCATTGTCTTGGTCCAGAGGTCCTGAAAAACACAATAGGTAGGGGAAAAGGTTTTCCAATAATTCAAAGCTTTAATCAATTGACTAAAAGAATAAATTAAAAGGAGATAAAAAACATAAAGACTAAGAGGTAAGGCTAAAGAACAGTGGGATGAAGAACACTCTTCCCTTGAACAGGGGCGAGATGAGCCATCAACTAAGACACGATAGTGGTTAACATGAGTAAATCAGAGAAAAGGAATGAATAACAAGATGTGTGTGTAATGGTGCTAGAATCTATAATCCAAGACAGAGGTGCAAAAGATGCAGAGTGTAATACTACCTGAATTGGATAAAGTAGCTGAAAAAAATGACGGCATGGCCGAACTCAATGTATGAACCAATTTGCTAACTTAAGTCAGGAGTGCATCAAGAGAATCAGAAGTAGAACCATAACTAGAATAAGCCATGGATAGTGAAGGCTGAGGCCGTAGAGTGTCATGAGAGACCAGAGGTACATAATGTGGTGTGTCATACTTCTTACAACAATAAAACTCTCTATGATTAGTGGCACCACAATGATCGCACTACCGATTACCACGTCCACTAGTACGGACGGCACCGCGAAAAGGACGGCCACCACTAATATGGCCATTATCACAAAATTTATAACAACCACCACTGCTAGAAACTAAAGCAGAAGACTCTGGAGTGGGTGCAAGAGAACTGGGTACACTAGATGACTGTCCCAAAGATGAAACATGATAGGCGAGAATATGCATTAGCGGCAGTGGGTAGAATCCCACTAGAAAGTATTTGATCCTTAACCTGCAAATATCAGAATCTAAATCAGAGCGCAATGAAGCAATCATGAAATCCTACCAATGGCATTGTTTGACTAAATCCACAGTAAACAAATGATGATGCAACAATTGATCCCACAAACTCTTAAGACTGCCATAATATTCAGACAATCGCATTCTTGACTGCTTTGTCGTAAAAATACACTCGTAAAGTTCAAAGGCTCCAGAAACATTACTCTTCTATGAACAAAGATTCAGCAAACGCGTCCCAAATCTGATTACTTGTATCACAAAAAAGAACAGTAGTCACAACATAGGATTCCAAACTATGCTATAACTTACCCATGATAACAAAATCATTTTCCTCCCAAACAAAAAATTCGGCATCGCTTTTTAAAGGCAGAACATCCGTAACGACCTTCAATTGGCGCTTCCCACTCAAATAAAGCTTCTCGACATGTGCCCAAGCCAAATAGTTTGATCCATCGAGCTTTTTGGATGTAATTGATCTAGGTAAATCAACATATTTGGACCATCCAGGGGAGGGTTTAGGTTCATCCATGACAAAAAAGACAATCCGAGCTGAAAATAAAACTTTACAGCTCGCAATAAACAATAAATATGCAGCAAGAACCAATGATGACATTTTGCGATCTCAAAAGAAGAATGGGCATAGCTCAAATCAACAACTAAGAATCAAACAAGGATCAAATCATGCCACAAGATCAGAAACTGAACAGAACCAGCAACCAGAGATGACAAACAGTGACTAAATCACCAATCAAAGTAAATCTGAGCTAAAAAAAGGAATTCACCACCCTCAAGCACTTCAAGATGCAACGTCTAAGGCCTCAAATCGACAGAATATATTCCAACATCAAAACAGTGGGGTAAAGATTGCAAGATCAGATCGCAGACAGACCCGAAAATGTCAAAAGTTTCAAAAAACCAGAAACCACAGCAAATGGTGCGAGGAAATTGCAAAAAAAATTCACCATTAGACTCGCGACATCACAACGTGTTTGAAGGTGTGGTCGTTGGTCACCGAAGTCCGTATGGGTGCTGATGTCATGCCAGCACAGCCTAGTTATCCTCTGATGTCGCTACCGATAGAGATATTTGATGTATTCAAAAGGTGGATAGAATGGTCTGATACCAAATTAAAGTACGAGAAAGAAGAACTTAAAGCTCCAGAAGGAGAAGTGGAAGAGAATAGAAAGGAAAAAACATGTATTGTCGCCTTTACCTTCAAGGTACTTATACTAAATCAAATCAAGATGACAGAAATACCCTTAGGCAATAAACAGCATAAAAATAACAAATAACACTCAAACAACACCAATCAATAGAATCGCTCCAAGGAGGAACTAAAGTGAGTTACTTACCCCATGTCATCGTATCCCATTACTAGTGCCTCACCCTGAAATTAAATAACTCACAATCAGTTGTTTGAAATAATATCCTGTAGAAGTGGCACACAGTCTAATTGCAACAAACCATTAATGTTATAGCTCACTCAACAGACCATAATGATATATCTGACCAAACAATAGTAATAATTCTGAACAACGTAAAACGTACACTACATACAATAAATAATATCTGCATAAAAGATACAGGAGTCGCTCCCCGCAAGAAATCGGTGGCTAGTATAGCAAACAAAACCTACTTTCACTTTTTGTGGTCTTCATGTGTCCCATATAATTAGCTTATGTAGAAGTTTGTATAAAGACAGTTTATAAAGAATCGTGGCCGCTAAAGTCTTAAGGGATGCTTGTACGCAAGTTTACCCGATAATCTTCACAATGGGACTAACTCAAGTCAAGATGCCAATAGAGCTACAATAGGTGGTGTAAGAAATCCATACAAAGAAAAGGTTGAAGAACAGTTTAGTTACGGCTCTTTGGTGACATGCCCATGTGTGTCCATCTCACAAAGCCACTCAAACAGAGAAATGGAGGTCAGAGAAAAGCATCACCCTTCATTGTCACATGTAGTCAAGTTGTTTAAGATGTTAATAATTCTTTTCTAGAACTTGTTGAGAGATCAAGAGAGCAAAGATGCTTATATTGAATGTTGATGAGAGAATTATTAGAAAGGGGACAGCAGAGTCCTTTAAAATAGGGAACTCAACAAAGTTTGAACCAAAGGGTCAGAAAAGCGAGCTGGTGATTAGAGATGTTTGTTGATTTTTACATCGGCATGCAAGCTTTATTTAGTTGAAAGCCCCGTATTTAAAAGAATGTTGATTTGGTGGGTGCCAATGGTAAGGGATTTAAAACTCCAACTCACCAGGCTAGGGTGACTTACTTATTTACTAATAGACCATGTGATCATCAACGCATCATTGATATTCTTAAATATTAAAGCCAAAACTTTTCACGCTTGTTATATATGCTTATATCTTAATGCATTTATATATTTTCCAATGTATTGTAGGAATCATGGCCAAAGCATGATTTAATTCGATCCCAGTTTAAAAAACCATTCTGATTCATGATTGGATTCTCAATTTGACAAATATGCTCACCAGAACTCTGAACAAAGAATCAGAACACTAGACAGCACAATTTAGATAAAATAACCTCGTTTATCCCTCCAATCTTTTTCCTTACCTGTTTCCCTACTCCAAACCTAACATAAACGTAGGACAAACCCACAAAGGCTTTCAATGGTAGGACATCGATCGGAATACCCAATAAATAGCATACATAACCAAAAATATTTCGTGCAGTTTGATTATAGATCACCACTGAAAGGCTACAACCATGGCACTCCCCCCAAAATAGGGGAGAATCCAATAATTCAGAAGGCCTTGCACTGTTCAAATGGTCTACCAAAATACAAGCATCCAACGATTCACAATCATCTTCTAGATGGTGTGCAACAAACATGTTCCAATGGTACCAATATAACGAGCTGCTCTAAGGGACTGAACACACTTTGAATAGCAGAACCATTTCAGTATATTTTCTTTATATAAACACAATGAGTCTCCAAGTTACTCTAAAACTGTTCCTTTCATCATGCATAGTATAACAAAAAACAAGTGCATACTTACTGCCATAAACTTACAAGATTTGTTGGTGAGAAGCGAGTGCTGGAGTCTTTGGTGGCATAGCACCGATCAAGCAGCTTCTTTATGTGGTCATGCATTGTGGCATCTGTCCCAATACCTGCCTAAATTAACTCGAAGAAAAAGTACAAATTCATAAACCCTAGTACCCAACATCTCAGAAAATTCATGACGAGAACTTAAACCATAAACAGAAGCATACAATCAAAACCAAATACATTTAAATGAAACATTATATCCTCACCTTGTCCATAGAATTAAGCAAATCAGCTTCACTTAAAAGGGGTGGCGGCCTGGTAACTTTTGAATTAAGAGTCAATGTTGTTGGGAGAAACTGCAATATTAGAAAATCATGTACCTCAATCTTCCTATATTATCATGGAGGCTCTGACATCAACTGATGCAAATGGAAGCACATGTTCTCAAATTTATCTTCTTCTTCCATTTTCTTCTAGAGATAGGTCGCTTTTTTTTTTTTTTGATATTACTTGAAATATATTGCAAAATTTTAATCACATATAAGAATAAATAAAATGATAAATTTCCTTAATTTCTGATTATTGAGCTATTAAAAACATCTAGGCTTCACTTTTTGCAACTATATTTTCCACATTTGCAAAAAAACCAACCATTTCCCTTTAGTGTTTAATGTTATAATGAAAGGAGAGCAAAAACTATAACATAGAAAAAGTAAGCATCCTCTAACTGGAATTGTAAACAAGGCATTCGGGAGGATTTTGAGACAAACCTGTTGCCCAAACGTATATGTGGGGATCACGGAACCTGCCCAAGATTCGAACCTGTACACATCCAAGTAATTTTTCTGGCCAACATAAAATGGAGAAGTCAAATTTGGGCGACGCCAGTAATTACGAGCATTCGGATGGTGATCAGTGGCTAATGATAACAACTGCCAAGAAGATTGGGGGGAAATGTTGATTTTAAAATATGTGAAAACTGGTTTCCCACATAAAAATATTAATTACACATCCTGTAAGGCCAAAGATACTAAACCTATTATCCCACATGTAACCAAATTTGAAAATGCAAATAGTCATGCCCCTGCATAGAACATCTTCGTTGATCGTGTACACATAGGAATCAGACTTTGAACATATTTGTAGTATTATATACAAAAACACTACACACACACTAACACTAACACACTAAACACACACCGACTACAAGGCGGGGTCCACACGGGTCCCGAACTGAAAATTTGATTCGATAGTTAAATTTTAAATATTATTTTAAGTGATCCTGCAAAAAATCAACTCAATCGGATAAAAAATATAATTTCTGTAATTTT